>RJWJ010004250.1:0-35861 GCA_004363605.1 Indri indri
GCCCCTCTCCGGTGCGGGTAAACAAGCCAGTGCGCATGCTCGTTGCTGACTCATTGCCTTGCGTAGCCCAACCTATATAAGCCTGCACCCTTCCGCTTTCGGCGTCTTCCGCATAATGTAAGTTGTAAGGAGCCTCAATAAAGCACGCTCAGAAGAACTCCGGTTGCTGCGTCGTCCTTGCTGGCGAGGGGGCGCGACACCTGACATAGAACTTGCGTGCAGGTTTATTTGAGAGATGATCTCAGGAAGCACAAGTGGGGTGATGGGGAAAGTGAGACACGGAGGAGAGATAAACAAAACGGGGTGCATTCATGCAATGGGTCATCGCTGTGGGCACTGAGCTTCAAACCCAGAGGGGACACTGGGAGGAACGATATGGATGCAACTTTATGAAGGCCAGGCATTTCTCCCACGCAGCCATCTCCTAGCTACACACCAACAGCTTCCCAGGGATTCCAGGCAAGAGAGACGGCTTAGGTCCTGCCAGTTCTTGGACTGGACTCAGCAAGTTCTATCATCCCCCAACCGAAGACCCAGTGACTGTCAGAAGCAATGCTGTCTGCCACCCTCAGCCCTAGGCTGTTAATCTCATTTCAAATCATAATTTTAAATCATTGTGGCTGATTTTTATGATCTGGTCTTTAACCCTTTATGCTCATCTATTCCCTAAAATAATTTCAAAAGACTTTGTACTCCCTAACACATTTTTATGTCAACATCTGTAAGATTTTTTTTGAAACCACCTATATTAAAATAATGTTAGGCCATAAGTCAGGAACTGTGATAAAAGTCTGGTTTCTACAGAAGTATAGACATGGTTAAAAGTTAACCAGCCATTGTTCCCTAACTTACTGACTGCTATAACTGCTTTTTGCTTAAGTGTCATGTATACTTGACAGAGGCAAGATTTGTGACTTCCCCGATCACTTCTATAGGTAACATCGATGTTATAAAATTTAAGACTGGTCTTTGAGATATCTTCCAGACTCTGCATTCGGGGTGGGGGGTGGTCCAACTGATGTCAATCAGACCAGTGGCCATGTGTGGGAACCAATCCAACAAGTCCTGTGACTCCCTTACCCAAGAACTTATCATAGGGTTGGGAAAACAATTTCTGCTTCCCAACCCTGTGAGTTCATCCCCAGCCAATTAGCACATCCAATTTCCTAGCCCTTTCTTCACCAAACCACCTCTAAAAATCTTAGCCCCAAAATTCTCAGGGATATGGATTTAAGAAATTTCTCCCATGTCCTTACCTGGTGGCTTGCAATATTAAACTCTTTCTTTGCTACAACACCTGCTGTCTCAGTACACTGGCCTTTACCCGGGCAGCAGCCAAGAGACCCGGTTGGGCAATAACATCTCGGTCATAAGTTTAAGGAATTGCTTAATAGCAACCTCCAGTGAATTGCAAATATTGAAAGCCTAAGATGAAATTGTTACTCAATTCTTTTAAATGTTTCCAAAGTAATTCGATACTATTGTTCATTCAAAAATATAAATGTACATGCTTACCTTGTTCTATGTTATTCTTTGAAGTCTTATTTCCATTCCATTTTCCCCACAGAACTTTATCCTAATGCAATAATACATCAGTTTGAAAGAATTTTTTAAATATGTCTGTCATAATTCACTGCAAAAAAGGATATAAATTGACATTTTTTTAATTTTCTATAACCATATAAGTTCATATATATTCTTCAAAAGTTTTCTTCTGATGAGTTATCATGTTAAATAATACTTCTCATTTAGCAGACAATCAAAACAATACAAATAGATTTAAAATGTTAATAAACACAAAAATCCAAATTTTAATGGAAAATAAAATGGGCAGCCTGGTTCATTTTTCTTAATTAGTTCATTGCTCCATGAATAAATATTACTTATCGCTAGTGTGAAACAGAGACCAACATCAATGTTGTTCCTTTTTTTCAAAAATAGCACTGAAAAGACTTGCCCCCCAACCATGTTTTAAAGCAGCCAGAAAAGGAATGGATTTTGTTACAGCTGCTCAAATTCTTTGAACTTTTTCTGAGTTATATCCTAAACATAACACAGTGGTCTATCATCAAAGGTTATTTTGAATAATCCTTAGTAGGTCTTCAAATTTTGTTTGGAGCAAAGAATTAGAAACCATCTGAGTTGTAAAACAATGTGTTCCTCTGCCTGTCATCAGTCCAAATTGCTTTCTGAGTGTCCGTACTATTTCACAGGGTCCCTTTTGCTTGGGTTTTTCTACCGTAGCAAGCCTTGGAACTAAGTGTGCCCTCATTTAGTTTCCCTGAACTGAGAAAGAATAAGTGAGAAGAAAAAGGTACCCAAATGCTTATAGCCTTGTTAACACTTTTAGAAAGTCTGTAACCATTTAATAGTACTCTAGAATTCTCTTTCTGCTTCTCCCCAGGGTAACATGCACAGGCCACGAGGGTCAGGTGGGAAAACCTACCATTCCGCCTTAAAGTGATCTCAAAGTTTAGTAGCTGCTTAAGCCCCCAATTTCCTCCTATACTGGCTTTACATGAACTTGAGATTCCCATCCCTAAGATCTAGGCCTTGAATGGGAAGGTTTTGATAGGAGCAAATGACAAGGCCAAAACAGTGGCCTTGGGAAAGAGTGTGAGTTGGGTTTAAAAGTGAAGGGACTTCCAAGCTCATAAGTCGAGTCCTCTAACAGTGCCTAGAAAGAGTGTGCATTTCTAGTGACAGTAAAGGGATTGGGAAAACCGGATCCCTGCTTCACGTGCGACAATCCCTGCAGAAATTCTTGAAGAGAACTGACATCTGCGGAGAGATTCCGTGTTGAGGATTTCAGCGGAGGGGTTGGCGAGTGATAAATGCCACACCTCTCCCTTGCCCAGGTTTTCTAATTAATAAATAATTAGGAAATAATGAAAAAAGAAAAATGCACGTGGGGAACAAACCATCATCTTTATGACCAATATAGGTCAGGCCAGAGAATACACTTGCATCTGAGGGGCAAAAGACTTCCTGAAACTGAACACACGAACTAGCAGACTTACGACGCAGCTGTGTTCATTAACCATTGCTGTGTAATAGCAACAAGAACAACAAAAACGCTAAACCTTAGCAGCTTGAAACAACAAACATTTATTATCTCACGGTTTGTGTGGATCAGGAACCTGGGTGCAGCACAGCTAGATCCTCTGGCTCAGGGTCTCTCACCAGGCAACCACGGTGTCGACCAGGGCTGTGGTCATCTTAAGGCTCAAATGGGAGAGGACCTGCTTCCAAGCCCACTCACGTGGCTGTTGATGGGAATTAGTTCTTTTCAGGTTATGAACTGAGGCTTCAATTTCTTGCCAGGTGTTGGCTGGAGATATTATGCGAACCTCTCCGTAGGGCTACTTAGAACATGGCAGCTTGCTTCCTTGTATAGCAAGGGCTCCGAGAGAGAAAGAGAGGCCCACAAGACACAAGTCATGGTGTTTTATCAACCTAATCTCAGAAATGATATCCCATCATTTTTGCCATATTCTGTTAGAAGCAAGTCGCTGGGTACAGCCCACGTGCAAAAGGAAGAGATTACGTGTGTGTGTGTGAATACCACAGAGCAGCAGTCCCCAACCTTTTTGGCACCAGCGACCAGTTTCATGAAGACATTTTTTCCGTGTATTGGGGAGACAGAGCTCACTGATGCTTAGCAATGGGGAGTGGCTGTAAATGCAGACGAAGCTTTGCTTGTTGCCCCGGCGCTCACCTCCTGCTGTGCCACCAGGTTCCTAAGTTTCATGGAAGACAATTTTTCCATGGACAGGGTGGGGGTGGGGGGCAGAGCTCAGGCAGTGATGTACAGCCTGGCTCCTAACAGGCCACAGACTAGTACCGGGCTCCCGCCCAGGGGTTGGGGACCACAGCCACAGGGGACCTTCTCAGAGGCGGCCCCTCACGAGATACAAATCAGGCAGTTCTGGGAGAGATTGGTAGGTCTCTCCCTGCCCCATCCCAGGAGAAGAAAACTCTTGCTCTCTGTAAGAAGTCTGCCCCCAGGAGAAATGACAGAGGGTAGGGTACACCATGCATGCGCTGTTACATCCATCAATTAGATAAATACATCCTGAATGAGGAAGCGGGTAGTGGAGAGAGGCTATAAGCCTCAGGCTAATAAAGAGGACAAAAGGGAGGACAGGGAGGGGAGAGACCCTTCCAAATTGAAAGAATCATCAGGAATAAGGAATGAGAGCCCTATAACACTCATGGTACCCTGTTTATATTGTGATGCTCAATTTACACATAGAGAAATTGAAGCTTAGAGACAGTGGGTAACCCAAGGTCAACAGATACTAAGGAATGCAGCCGGAATCTATAAATATCCAATTCCCGAAAAAGTGCCACATTCTGTATTACAGTTATATTTCCCATACCCAGAATCTGCTTGGAAGCAACTATGTGACAAAGACATTCTACTTGCCAGTGAAATTACTTCGTTTCAGGAATGCTTCTCCCTTGTTCCTTCCATGTCCTTAAATGTCCCCTAAATCTAAAGTTTTATGATGGTGATGAAATGACGCCTCTGCCAGAAAATAAAATACGCACCTGGCTTATAAGTGAGCAGTGCCTAAAGCCAACTGCCAGCTGCCTGGGACTGCTGCAGAGCACCCCAGGGCTGCCGAGAGGCTTCCTGCCGAGAGGCTTGCCCATAGCTTGGCCCTCACAGAGGGTAACATCCAAAGGAGGCTCATCCAGAGTGCCTGGGTAGGATATGCCACTCCCAAAAACATAACAGGTCAAAAATCATTGCTTTGAACTTGAGAAAAGATACTTGTTTTCGTCAACTACCCACGACATTTAGCCTCCTGCTGCCTTTGAGATACAGAACTGGGCGGTGGCTAATCCTAGCCCTATGTGCTACACAGAAACATAATGCCTAGTGACATTTGTCTCGTCAAGATTTCACATCCTTTTTTATATTTTCTTCCTTTTTTTTTTTTTTTTTTTTTGAGACAGGGTCTCTGTCACCTGGGCTAGAATGCAGTGGTGTCATCATAGCTCACTACAGCCTCAATCCTCCTGCCTCAGTGCCACCATGCCTGGCAAATTTTTCTGTGTTTAGTAGAGACAGAGTCTCGCACTTGCTCAAGCTGGTCTCGAACTCCTGGCCTCAAGCAATCCCACCTTGGCCTCTCAAAGTGCTAGGATTATAGGCGTGAGCCGCCATGCCCAGCCCCACATCCTATTTTAAAGGAAAAGGGAAAACAATGTATTTTAATGGCAGTATAGTTATATGTGTACTACATATTTTAGGATTATTTATTCAATAGTATTTGAGTGCTCACTGTGTGCCAGGCACTGTGGTGGGTGCTGAGAGTTAGAGATGAATAAAACAGAGGACTTGTGTGCCAGAAGCTCACAGAGTCTAGTGTGGGGGAAAAACAACAGAATTTCCAAAGATAATACAACAGGTGCTGATACAGAGGAATGTCCAGGGTCATGGAGCATCTCTGAAAAGGGACCACATATGTGAAGGAGATTGGTGACGGCAGGAGACTCTGGGTTGAGGACAAAGCCATCCTTCTCCTTCTCTGGGACCCAGTTCACTAGGCTGCTCTTCCCCTGCCCAGAACAAAAGGCTGCAGGCATGAGGGGTAGGGTATGGAAAGAGCTAGTCAGGGGTCCACAGGTTGCGATAAAGGAGTTTGTGTGAATAATGTTTCCCAGAAAGACCAACATAATGGGTCACCAGCACATATCTGGCATATACACCCAAATCATCTGAGATTCTCCATCCCTCAGAGGCCAAGATTCCATCTGAATAAGAAACACCTAGATTTTTGCTGAATCTCAGTGCTAACAATTATTCTCCTCTTCCAAATGTCCCTTAGAAACCTTTCTCTGCCTCCAGATCAAATTTTGCTTGTTGGTAATACCCAGGTCCCTCTAGAATAAGGACTATGCAGTGTTGAAGCTTCACTGGGGTCAGTTTGTCCTCTGCTCACCACTTCCCCACAACTTAAACAGTACGAGTGAGAAGTGATAGTGTTTGCACAAAGTTCATGGTCTGCCATTTACCTGGATATAGCAAAATTCCTGTTAGATAACACTGAGTCTGTTTTTCAGCTAAGCATCCACAACAGTCTCCAGCTGAACATCCTATCAGGCACTCTAAGAATCCAGTAGTTACTTTCTCCTAGGACATACCTGCGGGTCCCCAGATAAGTGAAACCAGTAATTCATTTCTGGGTCTCTTGACGGCTGAACTTGAATGCTTTCATCCTCCCTCCCCACCTTCCCTTTTGCTCTCCTTTTCTTTATGGGCCACTAATGTTTTAAATTATGTATGCTACCCACTCCCCTACCCCCATTTCTCTCACACACAGGAGTAGCCTGCTTTGCAAACCACTCTTTAGCCTTCCCCTGGGGCAGCCTCTCCCCACCCACTCCCCTGGCAATGGAAACCCTATTGCTGATTCATTTTCTCCTTCACACTCATCTTACAGTGACCTCCATCCACAGATGTCTGTTCTATCATTTCTTGGTTCATTTAGGGACGGAGGTAAGCCATCATCATATCGCCTGGATGGGGATTTTAACATCAGACGCCACTGCGGACTTCCTGTTACTGAACTACTACAGAAATTGAAATTCCTAAATCCAAAATCCCAATATCCATATCAGGAGTTCAAAATGAGATTGAGCCACTCACATTTGTTTCGCAGACCCGCATGCTCATCCCAGGAACATGAAATAGGCTGGATGCTCCTGAGGAAGAGGCCCACATTTGCAAACAGCCTTCTGGAGTTGGAGAACAATTCAGACTCCACGCAGAGATGCATTGCATATGTTTACAAACATACATTTTAAACTCTGCCAACATGAGTACACCGTTAAAATGTTTTCATCTTCATTTTTACATATGTTGTCTGTCGTAGCATATCTGTTTTTGACTATAATCAGAAATTTGGCAAGACAACAACTTTTATATTTTTTACCTATTTACAATTTGCAATCGTATTTATGAGGGTGAAAAGGTAAGTTGTTAAAATAATTTATCCTGAGCTCCTGATCATAAAAAATGTTTGTAAAGTGATTATGTTTCTACATGAATTGAAGGGGCAGTGAGGAAATTTGATGTGGCCTGCACAGTGATCCTGATGATCACTGCTCTACACTAAGCCACAGCTCTTTAACTGGCTCTGTGACAGTACACCGGCTGAGCAGCTCACTGAAATGGGTCTCATCACTAGGCAGACAAAACCTTTCTTTTTTTTAATTTTAGAATATTACAGGGGTACAAATGTTTAGGTTATATATATTTCCTTTGCCCCGCCCATGTCAGAGCTACAAGCATGTCCATCCCCCAGACAGTGCACACCGCACCCATTAAGTGTGAATATACCCATCCCCTCCTCCGCCGTTCCACCTGCCCGACACCTGATGAATGTTACTACCATATGTGCACATCAGTGTTGATCAATTAGTACCAATTTGATGGTGAGTACAAGTGGTGCTTGTATTTCCATTCTTAAGATATTTGACTTGATAGAATGGGCTCCAGCTCCATCCAGGATAACACAAGAGGTGCTAGTTCACCATTGCTTTTTGTGGCTGAATAGAACTCCATGGTATACATATACCACATTTTATTAATCCACTCATGCATTGATGGGCACTTCGGTTGCAGACAAAAGCTTTGTATCTGAAGAATAGTCAGTTCCATCCTTTCTAAATGTACGTGTCTAAATTAAGACACCAAGTGTGGTGCCTGCTCATGAAGATGGACTTTGTATCAATTAGACATTGCTGTGTAGCAAACCACCCCAAGACATAATGGCCCAAACAGTAATCATTTCCGTAGTTTATAGTTCTGGAGGTCAGTATCTTAGCCTAGGATACGCTGTGTGGTTCTATCCCTGGCTGAGCTCCCTAAGGCATCTGAAATCAACTGCAGATTGGTTATGTGTCTCTGCTTCTGAAGTTGGCCAGCTATCAGTGGGGCCCCCCCCACCCCCCACTCAGCTCCATGTGGTCTCTCATTCCCCAGCAGGCTAATCTGGGCATGGCCTCATGACCTTGCCAAGGTTCCAAGAGAGAATACAAAGAAGTACATGAGGTTTTTTGAGGCTATATTGGTTTTCTATTGCTGCGTGACAATTATCACAAACTTAGCACCTTAACACAACACTCACTGCTTAGCTCACAGTTCTATAAATTAGAAGTCTAGCACAATGTGACTGGCTACTCTGGTTATCACAAGACTGAAATAAAAGTGTCAGCTGGGCTGAGTTCTCAGATGGAGACTCTGGGGAGGGGAGGGGAAGATCTGGTTCCAATTTCATTCTTGGTGTTGGCATATTTCAGTTCCTTGCAGTTGTAGGACTGAGATCCCCATTTCTTTTCAGGCTCTCAGCAAGAGGACACCCTCAGCCACTAAAGACTACCCACATTCCTTACCACAGAGCTCCCTGTATCTCCAAGCTAGCCAGGGTATGTCAAATCCTTCTCAGGCTTCAGATTTCCAACTGCCTCTATCCCTGACCTCTAGACCCAGAATTGAATGGCTTGTGTGATTTAGTCAGGCCCACCTGGATAATCTCTCTATCTTAAGGTAAATATTTAGATTTAGAAAGTTAATTACATCTGCAAAATCTATTTTGTTATATAACATGAGCACAAGAGCGGTAGCTCATCCTGTTCACAGATGCCAACCACAATCAAGGCAAGATTACCCAAGGGTAAGTATCCCGTGGGTCACCATGGAATTCTGCCTCCTGCAGAGGCCTGGGTAGAATTGTCCATTCTACCTCATTCTAAAGACCAAAGCAGATCAGCCCAAATTCA
Source organism: Indri indri (assembly GCA_004363605.1). Lineage (NCBI taxonomy): Eukaryota > Metazoa > Chordata > Mammalia > Primates > Indriidae > Indri > Indri indri. Next base: position 8,797 of record RJWJ010004250.1, read on the forward strand.
GATGGTGGGTAAAACACTCTATCTTTTGATGGAAGGACCTTCAAGGGCACATTGCCAAGTGGGGTAGACACCAGGAAGGGTGGAGGATGGTAACCAGTTTTTGCAGTCTGCCACAGACAGAGCACATGAGACTCGCTTGCAGAGTCCAGGCAGCCCAATGCCTGTGGTAGCTCTTGCTTTAACAAAGTGGCCTGCAGAGACAGCCCACATGCAGTTATTAGGGTGAGAATAGGGAAGGGCAGGCAAAAACTGTCAGGCGCACACTGTCTCTGGAAGTAGACTAAACCACCTTTGTTTCCTGGCTGCTGCTCTTCACAACTCTCATTTGCTGTCAGTTGGTAGATCAGCACATCAGGCTCCTTCCACGCCTCACTTCAGGGGGTGTAGAAGAGGAGAGCTGGCTGTTCCCCAACGGGAAGCCTGAGTGTGTTAGTGTCCTTTCAGAAACCCTGCTGACTGTGTTTTGTTCCCAAAGAAAAAGATGAGAGAGGCAGATGCAAAGGAAGTAAAAGGGACAGGCAGTCCAGATGGGAAACACAAAGTGGACGGATAGGTTTCCTTCACGTATTGGTATTTCAGGATTCGTGGGGGTTTAAATCTTATCCTTATAAGTCCAAATAGTTTCTACCTCCCTCCCACATGTAAAATTGAGCGTTTGGATAGGTTCAAAAGAGGCTCATAAACTAAGGAAGTAAAAAGAGACAAGAGTCCCAGTTAATACAAAATGGTTGGTGGGGGGAAGATTTTTCTGTCTTTAATGGAGTTTTATCTACTTATTATTAAATGTTTTTGAGGTTTTGGGGGCAGAGCCAGAGAAAACAATACTTCAAAAATCTGCCTCTTGTATTTATTTATTTATTTCTGGAAGTATTGAAATCACAGCCTACTTGTGTATAAACAGATTTTCAGAGCTCAATTAGTTCATAGAATGTTAAAAGAAAACAGATAAAGATGAGCTGCTGTATGACTCTGGGGCCACCCTGGACATGCTCACCAAGCTTAGAATGAAAGCTTATAGGGAACACAGATTTCTTTTAAGGATTCTCGGGAGCTACCAAGGATCGTGCCCTTCTCTGCATCCATCATTTTATTGCTCTCGCATACCAGTTAAACGTGCTAAGTTTACCAAGCTCTCCATGATTTCATAAGCCAGGTCTGCCAGAACTCTCAGAGGTTTCCACGGCTGATTGGAGTCTAGCCAGTAATGCACACCCCGAATCCAGGAAGGGTGAGAGGGATTACCCACAAACTAAAGAGTCACTTTCAGGGAGAAACACAGAAAGGAGCAGGTTGGGGACAAACACAGAAAAGTCAAATGCATTGTGTTTTTATTTATTAGCAGATGGCATTACTGGAGGATTTGAGGATCATTTCTCAGCTTCTTCGGATGACATTCAGATCATTGTTGTGAGTTGAGAGCCCAGAATAGCAATGATTTGCTGTCAGCACAAGTGGGCCCCTTTCTATATATTAATCTTTTTTTTTTTGTATCAATCTTTTTTGTCACCTTCCATTTATGTATGTTATTGAAGTAGCAATGGACGTGGCTAACTTTTTTTTTTAGAAAACTATTAGCTTAGCTGGTGGTCTGTATTATTTCCATATTTAAGCAATAAAGCAGTGTTTCTTTTTTAAAAAATCTGACTCTTTTTTTTTCAGTTAAGTTTGTTGCCAGATCGCCCAAAAAGACAGCTGAAGTCTATTAAACATGTTGATTGCTATTATTTGGAGAAGGTGTTGGAAATCTTTGGAGTGGGGTGTGACGTTGCTGATGTGTTTTTCTGACAGTGTAAGAATGAGACAAGATAAAGGGAAAGGAAGGAGAAACGGTGTTGATGTGGACCTAGGGAACAGCTCTCTCTCACTGTCTTTCCTCTGCTTTCCATCAAAGGCAAGTGTCACTGTAAAATGCAGATGCCAACTGGGACAGTTAAATCTGTCCGTCTCTGACACTTGGGTCTGCCTCTCGGAAAGCTTTCTGTGACACAGGAAATGGTCCCATGAAGAAGCCAGGAGCCTGGGCGTTTACCCTTGGGGCTGTTTATGCAAGTCAAGGACCCCAAAACAGTAAGGCCTTGGTCCTAGGTTGTAACGTTTCTTGCCCTGTAATAATACACAGGAAGATACTCACATTTAAGTGCATTCATTCATTAAACAGAGACCAAGTACAGCATAGGCATTCTTGGGGACACTTGTATTTACAATAAGGACAAAACAGACAGGGTTGGTGGCCTCTGGGAGCTTACTCCATGGTAATTTTATGCATTTTGCTTTCAATTAGCTTTTCTGATAACTCCATGACCATTTTGAGATCAGCAACATCCTGAAATATACCTACACTGGGTTGTAAACCATGATGAAAAAATACGTATAAGTCTCCTTTTCCTGAAGCTCACGTGTATTCAAGATGAAACTAAAAAAACCCTAAATTAGGTGTTCACAGATACCCTTTTGAGAAATCAGTGAGAGCAGTGAAAGTACACTGACGTGCGTATTTCTGACTCCATTTGATGACCTAAAAATTTTCCTCCCTCTTAATTTTCTGTTGCTAAACCACAGCGTCTTCCTGTTTGGTAGGAATAGAGAACACAGGTCTTTCTCTTTTTTGTTTTTCCCCCTAAGAATATGGAATTGGCCAATCGGTTATTACACTAAGGATTAGTGAGGACGCTTCAGGCTCAACTAATTAAAGAAATATTTTCTGAAATTAGTATATTTTTCTTTAATTACATTAGAAAGAACTAAATATAATACGCTATGGATAAAAATAGGCAGAATTACTCAGAACTGAAGGGAAAAGGCACTCAAAGCAAATGTTAACAAGATCCGAATAAAGTAGAAGTTGTGTTCTTCACAGTATTCTTTTTCTAAACTTTATCAGTTGGGAGTAAACTAAATCTTCAATATTAAAAGCAAGTTTGTTAGCAAAATTTACTGATCAGTCACCCTCTGGAGCCTCTGCACTCTCTAAATAGAACTTTCTGGGATGATGGAAATGTTTCTCTCTGTGCTGTCCTGATAGCCATAGCCACAGGTGGCTGTTCAAATTTAAATTAACTAAAATTCAATAAAGTTAACAACTCAGTTTCTCAGTCACAGTAGCCACATTTTAAGAGCTCAATAGTGGCATGTGGCCAGTGGCTACCATATTGGACAGAACAGTTTTAGAAGCCAGGAAAGAAGGTTAGGTACACAGTGAAAATACACACCCAAGATTTTCCAAATATAGGTAGAAATGTTTCCCAAAAGACCTTTACGGAGCATGTAAAAAAAAAAAAAAAAAAAAAGTCCATTTTATATCATCTGGAGGATTTTTTTCCTCTATCAAGTTTCAGCCAATAATTAAAACAGTTAGCAGTACTTTTCATCCCAACACCTTGAGCAAATGCTCAAGTCTCCCCCCAGAGAATTCCCTTCATATGCATTTTATAAAACCTGTCTATGCAAAGAGCACTTTCCAACTACCCAATGTATGTTTTTCATGTAAATTCACTTTTCTGGTCCTTTCAGTATATTTATAATGGAAATTCCCACTACATAAAGCCTATCTATATCTTAGCAATCACACTTTCCAAGGCTGTCTCATAAAACAGGTTTCTCTATTTACTTTGTCTATTTGCGCAGCCCAGACTACGCAATAAGATTTCCAAACCAGCAAAAAAAAAAGATGAAAATAGACAAAGTCCTTTATTGTGCAGGTAAGCTTTTGGAATGTCTTTACTTCCCCAGGAGAGCTGACATAAAGCAGGAATTCAGGTGACCGTGGGTCAAAATCTGAGGACCAACTGCAGATTTCTACTTACTTTTCAGTCAATTTGATATTGTAACTCATGTCTGGATGACAGAGATTATTTATAAATTAATCCACGCAAATTATATCAACTCTAGTTTGAGGGTATTTTTGTATGAGAAAGAAGGTACCTTCACCAGCCCCAGCTTCATGCTAAAGTGTTTCACAGCTACCGTGTTCTCATAAGCTTAGAATTCAAGTGAGGCCAAAAGCCATTAAAGGCAACCTTCGATCTTCCCCTGAAGATTACCAGAGTGAATTCCTGGAAACAATTTGCTTTATTCTTCTGGGGTCTGCTCTGGTGTAGACAGGCAGGAAAGAGCCTAGCCAGTCAGTGCCCCTCCCCTCTCTAGAAGGGAATTCCTTCTAGAGATCAACTAGGGCCTCAGGTCTGCCTTGAGGTAGCCCTGACAATCTCTATTTTTTTTTATTTCCACAGGTGGATTTACTTACTCATCATTATTATCTACACCTGCACATCTTCAACTAGAGATTAAACATTGGCAAGCGGCCTGGAGTGAACTGTATTCAGAATTAGCTCCTGTGAGACCTGACTATTGATAAACACATGAATAAATGCATCACCTTTCTGAGAATTATTTAATGCATTTTGTTAGACACAGAGCACAGTTCATCACTGTATATATGCTTTCCCTCTAATACAATTACTAATATAATTTACTAAGATGGTTTGTTTGATTAATATGCACCTGCTTTAGCTCCACGATAGCTGAATAGCATTTGCTCCATTATATTCATACTTACCAGGCCAGTTCCAATCCAAGCACAATCCCAAGTCTACACTCTTCTTCCTAAGGTTGAATCCAAACCAGATGGGCTCCATGGGAAGAAATGAGAAAAAATAAAATACGCCCAGGCCAACGTTATGATTAGCCCCACCTCCAATGTCACGTTCACAAGTCAGTTCCCCATCCCTCCCAACCCAACATTTCACCTCCAAAAAAAATGACACAGATCATTCTCGGAACATATGTGGAAACTAGCAGTATTTAATATAAAAAAAAAAAAGCAAAAGAAGTTAGGAGTTCAAACCTAATACAGGGAGAATCTTCCTTAGAGAGAAAACAAACTCAGATTTTGAGTAGGTGTCAGCAAACTATGGCCCATGACCAAATCTGCCACCTGTTTTTGTAAATAAAGTTTTATCGGAACACAGCCATGCCTATTTGTATAGGTATTGTCCATGGCTGTTTTCAGGGTACAATGGCAGAGTTGAATAGCTTGGACAGAAACCATGTAGCCCATAAAGCTGACAATATTACTGTCTGGACCCGGACAGAAAAAGTTTACTGACCCCTGGTTTAGAGTTTTACATTTTGCTGAAAACAGTAATTATTGGAGTTCCTCGAAGTAGCTATCGCAAACAGTTTATTATGTTCATTAGAGAGCACCGTTTGTACCCCCGTCTAGAAGTTCACTCTCAGTATCATTGCTTTGTTGCCATAAGCTCTGAGAACAATTAATTCTTTGTTAACTTTTGGTAAACTTATCTTTAGGGACATGAAAGAAGGTCAGGACCGTCTCTGAGGTTTAATTTCAAAATGCGTTTAAGACTAACATTGGGATTCTCCAAGTGCTGGTAGCTAGAATAACAATGTATTTGCCTAGAGGCTTTTCAAGGGGAGGTTGCTGACTGGTACTTTGTAGTACAGGCCATGGGAGTAAACTTGAAAAAGCAGGCAGAATTGCTTTTCCAAGTTTTCACCATAAATAATCATTTTTTAAAGGATTCCAGTAACTTACCCACTAGGAAAAAAAAAAGTGGGACAATGACATAGTGGTTTTGCTCTAACACAGCCATGTGCAATGCCATGCTGCCATCTGCAGTATTTCAGTGTTTTCACCCAAACACAGAAATTTTAATGAGCTCTATAGACATGTGTCTGTCTGACTGCGGGAGAGAAGTTTTGCTCACAACAGTAAGAGAGAGTTTTTAGGCTAAAATTTTCTTTTTGGTCAAGATCTTCTTTCTTTCCCCTCACCCCTACACCATTATTTTTAAATTTATTCCATTTACTGATAACTTCTTAGGTACCCATAGCGATATTAAATATTAAATCAATTAATGCACTGTACCTCTTACAGGCGCAATACAACTGCTCAGAAGCGCTGTCATTGAGTATCTGCCCACACTTATGCAAATGCAGTCACTGTCACCGAGAGTGTCGCAGTGGTGGAGTGTAGCAACAGCAGGGGTGAGACCTGAAGGCCAGGAAAGCCAATTTTTTTTCTTAGAAATCTTGGTAAATGTGGGGGTTAAAAAATCTAAGGGGAGTGCTTGCTTCAGCAGCACAGATACTAACGTTGGCACAATTCGGATTACAATTCAATTCTGATTACTCATGTAATCAGAGTAGATTAACGCGGCCCCTGCGCAAGGATGACACACACATTCCTGAAAGTGTTCCATGTTTTAAAAAAAGAAGAATCATCATCTAAGGGAATGTGTTAGTTTGCAAGGGCTGCCATAGAGAAGTTCCAGAGACCGGGCGGCTTTAACAACAGAAATTCATTTCTCACAGCTCTGGAGGCTAGAAGTCCAAGACCAAGGTGCTGGTGGGGTTGAATTCAGCCCATAATAGGAAATAAGAAGTTAAACAAAGCCCCTGCTTCTAATGTTTGTACCTACACCTGACAGAATACAGTAAGTAACAAGACATGGGGATGCCAAGAAAGGAAAAAGCGAGAGAGGGGAGAAGAGAGGGGGAAGGGAGAAAGGAAAGAAGAAAGGAAGGCAGGGAGGAAAGAAAAGCCTGATGAGGCCTGGAGCAGTGGCTCACCCCTGTAATCCAGCACTTTGGGAGGCAGAGGCAGAAGGATCGCTTGAGGCCAGGAATTCCAGACCAGCCTGGGCAACATAACAAGACCCTGTCTCTACCAAAAAAAAATTTTTAAGTTAGTCAGGCATGGTGGCACACGCCTGTAGTCCCAGTTACTTGGGAAGATCACTAGAGCACGGGAGTGTGAGGTTGCAGTGAGCTGGAGTTGCCCCTGCACTCCGGCCAGGGCAACAGAGTGAGACTGTCTCAAAAAAAAAAAAAAAAAAGAAAGAAAGAAAGAAAGAAAAGCAAAGTTTAATTAATGACTGTAGTCTAAATTGGTTCGAACAAGAGATCTTGCTTAATTAAGCAATTTAGCCCATCTATGCCTACTACTAGGAGAAAGAAGTCTGAAACAGGAGACGACAGTGAAAGTTGGATGACCCCAGCCATTAATGCCATTCTTCTCTTCCTGTTATGCCTGTACCATGCAAATGGTGTCTTGAAGCTACAATGTCGCTGTGGCTACTGAATATTCTACTGTTCTGAAGCTATCAAAGAAACAAGACGGTAGGTTGACCCGGCAAAAACTGTCCCCAGAAGTGTTCTTTTAAAGTTGTTCTAGAGATTTAATCAGAATTGAGTAAAATAGAAAGCCATGGATTTGCTGTGTTTGAAAGTTATTCATGATTAATTGCTGAATACTTTCATCCGCAGTGTCTATGGGAGGGTAAAACCCTAAGTAGTTTGTCTTGCCCTGACTACTCAACTAGGAAGGTACAGCAGGCAGCTCACCCTGTGATATTTCACTGTTTGTCCTCTCCTGTACCACAGTAGTAAAGGACTTTTGCATTTATCAACTAATTTATTATTTCTTCTTAATAAGTGAAACCAGAGCCTTCATTTATTATGATTCCCACCATGCATGGGGCTAGTGCTAGGTATTCTACATACATTATCTTATTTGATAATCAGCTTTTCAAACTCTTCAGCAACACAAATGCATTTACAGAGAGCCATTTTAGACAGGAATTGTTATAAAATATGTAAACCATATAAAACCATGTTTTATTTTATGCTTTTAGAAAATCCCATAGGCTGCAAATCAAAAAGAGTAAATTATGAACCAAATAGTTTTATGTTGTTTTTGTCTTGCAATTTGGCAGTAGTTAATATATCCTGGCTGAGGGACTATTATACTTCAACTCACATGCTGATTAGTCTTTTTCACTAATTTTGAATCATAAAATGCCTAGAGTCACAATTTAACTTTTAGACATCCATCTTCCCAAGGCAATAATGGAAGAACACCCACCACAGCCACTATTAACAAAAATGTATTCTTCGTTTATGGAAAAAGTGCAAATAAAGAATAACTAATCCTTATAAGCATAATTTCAATTACTGCTGCAAATGGGAATCCAAACATGGATTTAGGCGTGGAAGTGTAAGCATTTTGTGGTGCAATACTACCACCTGGTGGTCAACGTGAAGGATTTCCCATTTAGTTGGAGAAAGTGTCTGTCTTAATCCTTAAGAATGTTCCTAGACTCCTTCCTTAGGTTTTCTTACTCGGATTTGTAGTAGACACAAGAATCTGATTTGTACACATAGACATTCCAGAATCTGCTTGTCATTTAAGGCTTATGGATGAGGTTGTTCTAGGAGTTCACTGCCTTAGACCTGGCAAGGGGACATCCTGCCCTGGCCCCAGCTGTTTAGAGAACTCAGCTCTGACCTCCCCTGGCTGTGCCCCTCCCCACACATCGAGTCCTGGGACCAAAGGACGTGTCCACCCACACCCAAGCCCTTTTCTTCCTGTTCCTTACCCTCTAGCTCACCTTAGCACCAGTCCCACTTCTCAGCATTCTCATGAATGCACCAATACTCTCAATTCGCCTCAGGTTTAATGAATAATAGCAGAAGGCCACTTCCCAGATGTCATTTGCATTTAAGCAGCTTCCCGACATATCACGACCCACTCCTTCCCAACAACAATTACAATAATAAAAGGGTTTAAGATGCAAAAACAGGCCTATGGGGTGACTTTCCTCACCCCTTCAAATCCTACCCTAGGGCGTGTACAAAAACACTGGAGCATGTTCCAACCCTGGATCTCCACTCTCACTTTCAGAACATTTGTTATAATAGCACCTACTTGCCCTCTGGAGGAGAAGGGCTGAAAAAAATTAAAATGAAAACTAAAAAACAAAACAAAAAAAGCACACACTACCTCTGCTGTTTGCTTCTTCAAAAATGTTGCACTACCAGAAAGAAAAACCTGGCTGAATCCTGGAAAAGAGCCAGATAAGAGAGGCGTGGCTGCCAGTTAGGTTACGGTATTTCACAAAATTTCATGACACATTTTATTTGCTACACTAGCAAATAATAGAATAATAAAAATAGCTAACACCATATATAATGTAGATATATAAGTAATAAAAGCTTATAAATGTTTCATATGTTTTATACATATAAGAAATCTGTATAGATAGAAATAATAAATACGTATATATACATCCTACACTAAGAATGGCTGACATTTATATGGGGCTTTTTGTGTAGCAGGCAGTATTCTGTGTACATCATCACTGTAAACATGTTTACACATTTTTTACTTGTCTCGATAACTCCATGAGGTAGATACTACTATTAGTATGTTCTTGCCAGATGGGCAACTCTATCTTTTCAGGCAGTCAGAAGTTAAGGAGAAAGCATGATGCTTTGAGCTAAGAAAAAGTAGACATAGCATTCATTCGACAAATATCACTGGGCACTGAAAATGCAGAGATCAGTAAGACCTTGCTTGTCTTTGCTCTATAATACATGCTAGTAGAGAGAACAACAGAAAATAAATATTTTTAAAAGGAATTAAGAGTAATAAGTATGGCTTGTAAAATATATAAGCTATACTGGGAATCAAAGTAGGGTAATGTTACAGAAAGTGACTGAGAGGCTATTTTACACTAGGCGGTCGGAGAAGAGATGATATTATGAAATGGCCAATCTAAAAATATATATATTTAAGTCTATCTGTATGAAGATCTATGGAGAACTTTCCAGAAAGACCAGAAGACCTAGTGCAAAAGCCCTGAGAGGGGAAGCATCTCAACATGCTTGAAGAGCACAAATAAGGTTGTTGTCAGGAGTGAAGAAGGGAAGAGAGAAGGTAGAAGAGGGAGGTCTGAGAGCCAGGCACGGCTACGGCACAGAGAGTTTGGTAGGTTAGGGCCTTGCGTGAGAGTTTTATGCTAGGTGGGAAGAGAAGTCTTTGGAAGGCTTTAAGCCTATCAAAAAGATCACTCCAGCTACTCAATGGAGACAGGATTTGACTGAACAGAGTGGAAGCAGGATACCCAGTCAGAAATCACTTGCAATAGAGAAACTCAAAGATGTCTTCGGCTAGTAGCAACAGGGATGAACAGGTGCGGAGGATCCAGGTATGTGGTGGCCGTGGAATGTACAGGTGTAGGTGATGCTTTCAGTGCAGAAAGGAGAGGAAACAGCATATTGCAAGTAATGCTCAGATATGAGGGGTTGCTATAACCTGGGAGAAGAAAGTTTAAGGGTCAAGGGAAGCAAATCTAGAGTTGTCCTACAAGACCGAGATTGGGGTGTCCATTCTGTCTTTCTCATTGTTTGACTGTCATCTGGCTGTTGAGCCTCACTGAGCCCCAAAGTATTCATCTGTAAAAATACAGGAACACACCCCTACTGGATCAGTTTTTCTGAGTCTCTGTGGGATTCAGTTGCAGTTGGCACAGAATGGCTTTAAAACCTCCCAAGCCAGTGGGTAATGGTGGAAATACCCAATGAAAATTACTTTGGATGATCCTGCTAGGGGAAAAAAAATAGCTGCATTCAACCCTCAAAGGAAATGTCCAAAAGTGAAGATGAAGCTATCTTCCAGAGTCACAATACCCCTACCCCAATAAGGGATTAAATTGGATTTTCATGTTATACAATTCTGAAAATTTTGGAGTCAAAATTCCTCTGCTTGTGGATTTATGTTAATATATATTTTTATTGAACATTATAGATCGCAGTAAATTCTTCTTTATTTGATAATGACATTTTCTTTACACCAGTTTCTATGACGTTTTAGACCACTTGGGCTCAATTCTTTTCCTCAAGTTATTTTTAGGAGATTTTGTGAAGTTCGAGAATTATTGCTGCAATATCTGGGATTTTTAAAGAAAATTCCAGGAAATCAAAAGGATTCTGGACAAAACATACATGAACTGGAAATAGAGAAATGGAAAGAAATATTCCATCTTCTGGGAAAACATGCACAATTATCAATTATATGCCACTAACCTGCACTTAAAAAGTTGGTCCCTCTTTCCACTGAGAGAGACTATAAGGGTTGGGAATATTTCTGCTCTGTTCCTTTAGAACTTTTATAGGATTTTCTTCCACTTTCTAGTTCACTTTCTCCAAAGACGTGGAGGACAACTGAATTATTCATATTACCAAAACCACTAAGATATGTGTGCCACTAATTGATCTACAGTTGAGCAAATGGATCTAGATTCTTGGTAAATCTTATTGTACAATAAACATCATGCACTTTGTGATCTACGTTTAAGGCATTATCAGCCTTTGGAGACATGGTGCTTTAGATAGCTGAAGCAGAGTTAATCTGGCTAACCAGTGGTGAACTGCACGCAGCTCTCCAGGCTTTTTCTACCTCCTAATGTAGCTATTGTAGGAGATTCAGGCGTTGGCCAAGAGGTTGATTACCTACCTTTTAAGATTCTTTGGAATCTTAAACCCTATGAGCTTATGCCTCTATCTGAAACAAGAAGAAGATTTTCTTCTCAATAGTAAAAATAATGATCTAACATCTTTATAATCATAATAGTACAACTTATAGTATTTTATATGTGCCAAGTTTATGACTGTTCCACACTCACATTAACTCATTTAATCCCATAAAAACTTATGCGATAAATACTATTATCTAATTTTTTAGAGGAGGAAATCAAGATACAGAAAGTTGAAATGACTTTCTCAAGGTCAGAGCATCCAGCGTAGCTGCCTCCAGCGTCCATTTTAAGATAACTTGACAGCATAAACCTGTTTTGTGGCATAAAGGACATACAGTCAAAATTCCACACAAACTTTCTATCTCACCTTTCAAAAAGTGCAAGAATCCAGTCAAGAAGTGTGAATATCAACATTGTTAAGCACTTGGTAACCTTGAACTTGATCTTCAGAGTTTGATCTTCTAAGAGGCAATCTTGCTATTATAACGTGGTCTTTGCTCAGAGCACAGGAGGATGGTGATTTCAGGAGCAAAATGAGTATTGCAGTTGAAAGCTAAGAGGATATGGCTCTCGGCCAATTTGCTTTAGCTGATCAGTCTATAACAAATTATTAATAGAATGAGCATAACCAGAGAGAAGTAGTATATCTCTCACTGGAACATCAGATGTGCTTCTATGGCTGTGTAGCATTGGCATTCTCTTCCAAAAATTGGCATAACACCTAAAAGGACAGCAAACTGTATACTTACACACCGAAACAGTTGGTAAGTAAAAATAATCAATTATTAAGTCACTCATTTTATCATTGCTAGTTTAACTAATTGAATGGGCCATTGCTTTGCCAAGAAGCAGACAACCTATGCTCACCTTCAAGGTAGAAAGGACAAATGGCCAAGTAAGTATTTCTGAAATACACAAAATAGATTAACCAACAGTGTTCACAACACAGTGAAGAAACATATTAATGTATGTAGGAATTCAGGTGTATGTGTAGGTTAAGTTAAAAACAGAAACATGAAAATATTATAGAATGAGTTTTGGGAAGAAAGAAAAATCTTCTGAGTATTTGGTTCTCTTAAGATTTTTCATTTGTAGTTGTAAGGTAAAGATAATCTATCATATTATTATGTGTAATATCATGTATTACATATTAATGTCACATATAATAACACATATCACATTATAGACACATAGTTTAACAGACTAATTTAATAACTATGGAAATAACCATAGATGTTGCCTAGGCCAAACCCATTTTATAGATCACAAAACAAAGTCTCAGAGAATTTAAGCAATATTCCCAGGTTGATACAGCTCATTAGCGTCAAAGCCAAGATTAGATCTGCTTTACTTTCTCTTACAAAAAAAATAAAGAATATTTGGCAACAGACAGGCAGCTAGGCCTAAAATATTATGTTACACAACCTTTCGGCCAGCTCTTCCCAACTCACCATGGTTAGAGACTTCAAAGAGTATTAAGGTACATGATTTCACTATCATGACACAGGGAAATCCTGAGGCTTTCATTACCTAATACTTCTAAGGGCTGCTGGCTTCCTATCAAATCTATGAATTCTTCTTAAATGATCTTGAAAAGAACCAGCTATCATTTTGGATGTTGCTTGCAAACTTATCTACTATTCAAAGGGACTTTGTTACGCTTAGAATGACTGAAACAGAAGAAAACTAATATAGGAACATGTATCATGTACTAATAAAAAAACTCAACCATGGATTACTCTAGAAGTAGTAGAATAACATTTTTTTTTTTCATTTTCTTTTGGAATCATGTGTACAGAACCAGCAGTTGGTTAAGGGCAGAAGAGATGTAACAAATGAAGATTTAGAAAAATTAAAAAGCCGATTGTTTTACAGCTATGTTTTGTTTAGAACCACCATGAGATTTACTTTAAAAAAAAAAAAAAAAGGAAAAGAAAAGAAAAAAAACTTTAGTTCACAAACAGGAAATTGGAAAGTAACAAATTGAACAGAACAGAAAACTCTTTCACTAAATCCGAACACAGTTGTTTAAGTCTCTGGTTCCCACTCAATTTTTTTTTAAATCTCTGAAATTAAATTGTTGCATTTAAGCCCTGAAACCAGTTTTTAATCTACCTTTTCTCAATTCTTGTTTGCCAGTAAGTAGGCTAGTTGGCCCCAAAGCAGAAAGAAAAGTCTGTTCTTACAGAACTGAACAAATAGAAAATCAAAATACCTGGAAGCAGCATCGCCGTCTGGTTATCTGGTCATCCTAACTACCAGAGAGAATCAGCTGATCCTCAAGGGAGTTCAAAAGACCAAACAGCTGCTATTTCAGTAAATAATGCCTCACTGGGCTGAGCGTCTCTAATTTAGGTGTGTGAGCCTGGCTTTCAACATACCCTAGAGACATAGAAATGCCCTGTGGTAATCATGAAGCTTCTTCCCTAGTCATGTCTTAAAGATTATTTTTCTTGCAGTACAGATACATGTTTTCTTCCTCTGTCATTACACACACACACACACACAAAAAAACAGATTGAAGTGTTTCAATCAGACACACATGCTTACGTGATCGTCCTGGTGAGCATCCCATCTAAAGACAGACCCTCCCAGCTGTGGCCACTGAGCTCCCACGCACACTGCACAGAGCCCTGGATTAGCCATCAGGAGAACAGGGACCATGTTCCACTAGGTCTTTTCCTGGCCATGTGTCCTTAGCATGTGTCCTTACCCCACACGTCCTCGTCCAACAGGAAAAAAGGGAGAAAGAGATAAAGACAGCTCTGCATGCTTCCCAGAGTTATTTTAAAGACAGTGAGGGGGAGACAAAATTGAAAAGTAGAAAGCACTGTAAAATGGAAGGTGTTGTTGTTACGGCACTAAGTTTGAAGCCAGGAGCGCCCCGTGGCACAGTGAGCCACGCAGAGGCCCATGGAGCTGTGGGGCCGGTATTAACAGATGTCCTGTGTGCACAGTGAGCCTATCCGTCTCCGTTCATGGTTGGCATCTGAGTGGGCATCATCACGGCCTCATTTCCACATCAGCGACTTCAGAACTTAACGGTAATGGTTCTTTGGGCTTAGGAGGTAGAAGCTTGCTCAGATGTTTCCAGAACCCTTACTGCCCACAATCATAAAGCATGTGCTTTTCTGCACATGGCCAGAATACACTATCTGACATCTTCTAGGTTTCACTCCCAACTCCCAGGGCCATTATGGGAGCAGAAGGATTAACATTCTCAAGCACCTTTGGGGAAAGGGTACAATTATGCTATTGTGGGCCCTGAAGGGAAAACAGTGCCTAGTGACTCATAAATATCACCTTTAAGGCAGATGATCTGAATTCTTAGCAGTAACTTCATCTCCAGGGGTAGCTACTTACGAAATCCTATAGAGTTAACCATATATAGTAATGTTAAAAGAAACACCTTTCATAAAACAGCAGTATTTCAGAAATAGAATTTATTCTGCTTAGTTTTACAAAATTCTTTCCTATAACCTACCTATCCACTATTTTTGTCTAGACAGAGATTTGGTCCTTTCAAACATGCACACACACACATACACAACGTCTTGGTGTCTTCTTTTTGGGGGATGCTTCTCCATCTAAAAATACAGTGGCATTCCAGAGGGTACTAAAATATATTCTGATTTTTTTTTTTTTTGGAGCGCAAAAATAAAAGTAGTGCTTTATTTTTACCTTTTTTATCTTTTTAGGTTAAAAAAATAGTATTTTTCAGAAAAGAATTTTCTAAGATCATTCAGTTTATCTTTACAGGGGAACCGTGTTCACTTTTATTTCTACAAATCCAATACCAGAAAGTTCTAACACAGCCCTAGTCCTATCTGCAGCTTTCATTAATGCCAATGCCAGAGAGGCCCAAGGCCCCGCACATGGCTGAATATATCACCTCATGAATCTACAACTTCACTTCCCCAAGTGCAGAAAAGAATGGAAATTCCATTGGTACCAGCAGCCTGTCAGTTCCTCCAGTAGCAAATAATAAATGCATCTGAGGAAGTTCTGGTGAGCCAGTCAAAAGCGGGGTTTTGTTTCTGAACTTGGCTGAGCCCACCTCATGCCTTGTAAATGTCAGTGTGTGTACGTGCGAGCATCTGACATTACTCAGCAGCACATACCAAAGGCCAAGAATTTGGCAGAGTCAGGCAGATTACAGGGCCTAAAAATATTCTGTTTTATCAAAAACCTCTTCGGATGCCTTTTAGCAAGGGGGCAAAATGCTAAAGCAGCGGGATCTTTAGGAAGCGGAAATTCTGAGAAGCTTTCCAAAAATCCAAAATGACACAACCTCATTGTGTCAGAAGTAACCCTTCTACTTGAATTTTTGTTGTTCATCTATTTTTATCTCAACAGAATTTTCTTTTGTAAACCATGTAAGGCAATGCTCTCTCACTTGTAAACATTTATAAACTGTAATCCAATTTAACTCAACAAATGGTTATTAAGAGCCTATTATACACAAGGCACTTTGTTGGGCTTCATGGGGAATATAAGGTCAAACAAGTAATTGTCATTACTTTTAATGTGCCTGCAATGAGGAAAAAGTTGAGACCTTTCCTGAGAAGGAGGCTCTGTGGACCAGGCAAACTGTGATCCATGCAAAAACCAAGAGCTAAGGAGGAAGGGACAAGGCAGAAGTTAATTTTGCTGGTGAGGACTGGCAAAAGCTTCTTGAGGACAGTGGCATTTGATCTGGGCCTTTAAGAGGTGGTAGGCTTGGCCAGGGGGAGCCGGGCAAGTGCTGCAGGCAGAGGGAGCGAATGTATGTGCACAGACATGGAAAGTGCAGGACATTCGAAAAATTAATGTGAGACCTTCAGGGGTCTTCATTATCACAGGTGATAGGACTTTTCCAGAATGAGAAGGCTACTGGCACCAAGAAAATATGCTACACTGCAGTAGACTCTAAACAAGCTGGAGAATATCATTTCTGCAAAATTGCCAAAGCCACAGGAGTGATGATTTATGCTGGAGGTAGGCAAGGCTTAATCCTAATTTGGTGACGTGTTAAAAGAGCTGTCCTTCTTTGGCTACCTCACACACACACAAACACACACACAGACACACTGTAGGCACGCCACCTCATCGTCATTTTGTCTTTTTCAGCAGCCAAAGTGCTCTTGGTCCTGGATTTTAGTTTAGGTATCTCCCACCCACTACATATTTACAAAGAAGCTGCAACTTATGTTTCTACCGTAGAGTTTGGAGGAGTGGATCTAAAAGGTGTAATATATTGGGTGTTAAGAAATTTGGGACACTTGCTCAGGGATCACCTTTGTTTTTACCAGTCAAATGATACTTAAAAGAATTATCTAGCATTTGTGAGCAAGATTGATTGCCAAGTTATGACACTACCAGATAGAGCCGGCCAGGTGGCTATGGTACAGTCATTCAACAAGCAGTTACTTAATCCCCACTGTCTATGCAGGTATGAAGCAATGAGAACTGTGACTAGGAGATACAAAACGAGATGGAAGTAAGAAGAATTCCATGTTTTTTTGTGTGGTTGTGAAGAAAGGATTGGTCAATCCATTAATGGATTGGATGAGGGAAAGAAGAAGGGATAGAAAGAAAATAAAGGACATATTCTCACGCAAACGTTATGTTGAACCAAACAGTAAAATAAATGTGTAAGCTCAAGTTCCACATTTCTAAGGCCAAAATTGTAGCAACTGATAAAGTCAAGTAACTTCTGATCATCAGCACAGTTTTCATGAGTGTTCTCTGTAACTCAAGAGGACACAAGGCAAATTCTGGCATCAATTCATTATCAGTGAATACACCTTGTCATTCCGAGAAACAATGAGTTGTGCATCTGCCCACCTTGAGGCTGCCTAATGTCACAACGAAGCTGACCTTACCTAACAGCACCACCTGGTGGCTGAACCACTAAGTGGTTTTCTCCCTCACTGCACCTCCCTGCGAGGCAGTTCATGCACAAACCACACGCCCAGTTTTTCTGTCTCTTCCCTCCCTCTAGCCATTCACTTGCACTTCAGGTAGCTGTTTTTAAACTTTATTCCATATATTGAAAATTATCTCAGTAAAATCTCCATCTGTTCCAATCATAAGTCAAAAGTTCATTTATTTTATTCTTTAGCTCATATTTGAGTCTCACGTTGCTATTACAAAACACTTTAAACATATATACTTCACTTGATTCTTCAAACAACCTGTGAGATAGGTATCACTTATCACAATTTACAGAGAAGACAAATGCCTTGTGCCAGATAGTTTAGCTAGTACGTAGAAGAACAGGTCTGCAAACATGGGCCTTCTGATTCTAAAACACTTTGTCTTTCTGGGATGAAACAATGGTATTGATGGTCTATCTATCATAGAGAAGAAAGGAGAACTTCTACATTTTGACATGAAATTGACATACTAAGAAACCAAAACATCCACTAGCACAAACCTGTGAAATTACTCAGAAGTCTCCTTCAGGATCTAGACAATGTTCTGATTTAGATAGCTTTTCCTCAGGAAAAGTATTTAAGATAAATGTAATCGATGCTATTTTTTACTTATATTAACTAATTCACTTCATAACTGTTTCATTCCATCATTCATTGCAAATACAGTATTTCAGTTTCATCATGTTTTGTATGGACTGGCCTGGCTAGTCAGTATTGCTTTGAGTTCCATTAGACATATTGCTATTCTTGCATTAATTTATTCTGCAAATGCTTATTAAATATTTTCTGTACTAAAAATGCTCTACTGTGCAGTATTAGGGAGATCAAACTATGCCCGAGTGCTCTAAGTCAAAGGGATTTCCATCTATTTAGAATGTGTCAGCCATGTTTAATTCAGGTGTCATATGAGTGATTCAAAGTTGCAGGGAAGGAGAGAACCCCATTAATGCTGAAATTGTTGAATAGATAATAAAACTAGTTGGCATGTTTTTATGTATTTGTAAAAACACTTCATACTCTGGGAGCAGAAGAGAGGAAGAGATGAAATAGAAACAAATTTCGGGTCATTTCCTTAAAGAAATTTGTCCTAGATTTCCTCATTCCTGCCTGCCCCATTTCCCCAACTGCTGAACAGAATCGACGGTAGCAACAGCAGCAGCCCAGATCTCAGTGGACCCTCTGGCCAAATGCAGCTGCGTGCGAGTGAGCCCAGGTGAAGCCAACGGAGAAGCTGCCCAGCCAGCTCACAAATGGGTTGTTTTTAAGTCGTTTAAATTTGTTGTTCTTAAATCATTGTTGTCTAAAGACAAAAAGTTGCACTGTAGTTTGTTATACAGAAATAGATAACTGATAAAACAAAACAATGTCCGAGGAGCTGTAGGGCCAGAAGAAAGGATCGAGTTCATCAGGTGTCTTAGGGCAAGGAGTGGAGAACAAGAAATTGACGAGAATAAGAATAAGGGTAAGGCCAAGAGGAGATTTCCATGGAGGAGAATGGTAAAAGGCTGTTCTGGGACAGCAGAAAGCACGTTTGTTCAGGAGCTTCTCCTGGGTATAGGAAAGAGACTGCAAGCAGAGGAAATGTAGCACGTGTGGCCATACTCGGTGAATGAATTCCTCCGTTCTAACATGTTCTCAGTTGAGCCAAGATCTCAATTGCTTTCAGTTATTGTTAATGCAAAGTTGCTTTGAGATTCATTTGAAATATATGCCCTCAGTAGTTCTCTTTACTTTAGGAGCAGGAGAAGTAGAGTGGATGAATTTCCTCTCAGCAGTATGGAAGAGTCGGACATATAAACTAAGTAAGAATCTAAGAAAATAGGAGGGTAAATACAACTAGATTGTGGTCCTAAGACAAAAGATCGAAGGAGCTAAGGCATTCAGACTGGATGGTTAGTTATTTCCTGACGCTTTAGCAACGTAATGCAGATGGAAGACTGAATAGGAGGTCAAGAGAACAACAGAACAGGAAAGGCAGGGGCCATGATTGGGGATGATTTGCTCTGTATAAACAGTTTGGGCAGGACAAAGGGAAGAAAGTCAATTTTTTTTTATTTAAAGTCTAGAAATTAAGAGGAGAATATGATCAGGGAAAAGGCGTAAAAGTATAAAGGAGTCTGGAAAAGACAAAAAGGAAGTCAGCAGCAACACGAATTCATTCATCGTACAGAACCAGAGGGCTGGCAGCGGATGAGGGAGAGGAAATCCGCGTGGCAGTGAGGAGCTGGGGAACCGGCACGAGAGAGAACCGTGAAGCTGTAGAAAACTGAGTGAGGAAGGGCAGTGAGAAGAAGAGAACACGACTAAGAATAGAAATCCCTGGTAGCCAACAAGAATAAAACAAATGTTCCCTTATTAATATGTGTGTGCTGCATTGTATTAAATTCTTTGAAATATTTCCTGTGAAACCCAATCCTCAGGCATGAAAATAACATGTCAAACCTTCCCAGAACAGGTCACCTAAAAATAACTTCCAGGTAGAGGGAGAGCTGGAGCTGAGTGGTTTGTGGATCTGGTTATGCTCTTTAGATCCAGACAGTACAAAATCCAGCAACTCATGCCAAGTTGGAGAAGCATGCGCTCCTGGTGGGCCCACTCTCCAGGGTTGCCAAAGTCTGCCGCACTCTCACTCCTGGTCATCAGCTGAGTAGCTTGGTGTAGCTGGTTTTCAAAATGCAGCAGTCGCCATCAATGCATAGGAGCCCTATCATGTCCCTTCAAGGTCCAGAGTCCTAGGATCAGGGCCAGCTTCCTGAGCGGGCAACCTGTGCGTTTGCACAGACAGGGCCCTGTGCTCCAATGGATCTAGCAATTGATTTAACGCTCAGCTATAATCATCTTGAAATTCTTGATAGTCCATTAGCAAGATCCCAGCACCTTCATTTTGCAAGGGGCACCATAAATTATATAGCTGATCCCAGCTGGGATCTGTGTCCTTCACTCAGACTAAACGAGGACTGAGGTGTCATCATTGGTGGGATCACAGGGACAGCTTCTTTTCTGGACTTCTTTCCTTAGAGCACAAACTCCCACACCAAATCTATGAGATCTCACAATGCAGCAATCATCCAAGGCCTCTTACTGCTTCTATCTTGACTGAGAAGAAAAAGAGGCTGTAATAACAACCTCCACTCCCAGGGTAGACAGGATGATGGAAAAGAAAATCCTTGTAGAGGGATGGGTTTCTTGAACTTCTCTGAAAGTTTCAGTTAGGCTTTGCACCATCATCTTTCTAGAGTCAGTTATCAGAAATATCAAGCCCGTGATATAACAAGGCTTTCATCACCATACAGAGTCGGCAAACGTTTTCTGTAGAGAACTTTAGAGTAACTATTTTAGGCTTTGTGTTACAGTCGGTCTCTGCTGCAGCTACTGATCTTTGCCATGGTATGTGAACGCTGGCATAGACGACACCTAAACGAATAGTCATGTCTGTATTCTGTCAAAACTTTAATTGCATAAACTATGCGCCCATGTGCCAATGACATTAACACTGAAAAATATTTTTATCTAATGTACAGACTTTCTAGATAGTTTGGAAATTGTTTTGATTGTATGACTGATAGCAAAATAATATCCAATATCATGCATTCTGCTCACCCATCATATCTCTTTGGTTCTCTTTAATCTTGAAAAGTTTTGGGTCATTCTTTATCTTTATGACACTGATTTTTTTTGGTGAGAGGACAGTCATTTACTTTGTAGCCTATCCCATCTTATGATGGCCGCTTTCATTTTTGACATGGGTAATTGGTGTTTTTGCTATTTTTGATCAAAGGTCAGTCTTACAGTTTTTTGATAAAGCCAACTTTTGTCTTCGTTCTATTTAGCATTTGTCTTCTATTTCAATAATTTCTACTATTTCCTTGATTGTTTATTTAGGGTTAAGTTGCTCTTTCTTTTTCAAAAATTTACAAATTTTCTTTTTGCCTTTTAATTTCTATTAATTTATTACTGACTTTACTGCATTATTTACTTTCACCTTAAATTATATCTTATCAGAAAAAAATAATGCCAGTGATTTTATGTTTTTATTTGCTTTGTTTTTTGTTAGGGCTCCTTTTATGGCCCAAAATATGATTATTTTTGAAAACTATGATGTTCGACGAATGTAAATTAGCTCAAATTTATTGACTGAGGTTTTTTTAATAATCTATATCCTTCAATAGTCAGTTCATAAGAAATGGACACCAGATGATTTAGGCATAAATGGACATCATATTTGCAACTCACTATTTAACAGTTCATGGAAAAAAATATATGTGTGTGTTTCTTTTGTTTTTTGTACTATGTTTATAATTTTTCTGTGAGTGTAAAATTATGAAAAAAATTAAAAATTGAAATAAAAAATATTTTAATTGCAAGAATAGGTGGTGGGCAGGATTTGGCCCACGGGTCATAGTTTGCAAACCCTGTTGTAGAGGAAGGAATCATCTCATTGGATCAAAGATCACAGGAAAAAATCAGATGACCTGAAGTTTGTTCTCTTGGTTACCTATGTCACATAACACACACTGAGTTCTTTATTCTCTTGGTATCTCAGTTTCTGTCTCTACTCTACAAACCTTTTCTTCAATTTATTATTAGCTATATGGGAAGCCTTAGGAAAACTGTACAAACTGGCTTGGGATGGCCTGCTGGTCCTTCTTCATTCTGTCCATCCCCCCGGAAGAGTTGCCACATGCACAATATGCTTTATAAAACTAAGTGGAGGGAAGGACCAGAGGAGGCATGCAACAGGTTGAATAAAAGATGAGGAGTGAAAAAGTGAAAAGCGGCAAGAACTTGGAAGGAAAGACGTAGACTGGCTGTAAAATGGGGCAGCAAATTGGAAAGATGCAGATTGGAATGAAAAAAGTTTGAAGCCAAACCACAGAGAATTCAGCCCAATGAGATCACTAGACTGAGGTAGGAAAAGAAACATCACGATACACTTCCAAATGTGTTTCCAGTCTAGGCTCATTAGAAATAAAATCTCTACCATTGTGTATTCCTTATACCCGCAGATAATTTGATACTCACTCTGGGATAAAACTGAATAGCTTAGCTTTCCCTAACAAGAGATGTTTCCCTCAGTTTGCTGACAACCTGCAGGAACTCACGCAAGACGAGAGGAATGCTGCTTGTGTGTTACTCCTGGAGATGCTATCTCTAGCACATTATGTCTCACAGCCTTTACCATTATTGGCCCTTGTTAGCCACATCACTTGCTATTCCTGTCACACTTTAAAGTCTTTGCACAAGAAAGCAAAGAACATGCCCATGGATATTTTTTAAATGTCTACAATACTTTCTGCTTGACATGTGAAGGTTATCCAACCCACAATCTACATTAAAAATAAACAAAGCTAAATCTCACCTGATGTATTTACATCCAGCCCACGATAAAAAAAAAAAAAAAAAAAAGTCCTCTGTCACCTGTCTCACATTGTTGGGGTTGAAAGGATCCCCCAAAATCCTTGGATGTGAAAACTAAGCTTGAGAGAGAATACGTGCTTTGTCGAAGGTTCTAGAACTAGTTGGAATTGGTAGCAAGTCACTGTGGTTTGAATGTGTCCCCCAACAGTTCACGTGTTGGGAACTTAATCCCTCTGCCCTCATGAATGAATTAAGGGATTAATGAGGGCTCTGCCCTCTGAATGGATTAACGTTGCTATCACAGGAGCGGCTTTGTTATAAAAACAAGCTCTCTCTGGCTCTCGTGTTCTTTGCCTTTCACCCTCCGCTCTCATCAGATGCTGGCACCACACTCTTGGACTTCCCAGCCTTCAGAACTCTGAGCTAACTACACTTCTTTTCTTTATAAATTACTCAGTCTGTGGCATTCTGTTATAGCAAAAGAAAATGGACTAAGACACAGGGCAAAGACTCGGTAGACTTATTAAATCCTCTATGTAACTACAGAGAGCCTGTTTCAACTTAGGAGAAACAGGAAATTCAGAAACAGGAAGCCCAGAGAAAAATGCCACTGGAATGTGACTGCTCTTGCCTCAAATTAGGTCATCTGACTTTGCAAAGTCAGAGCTTCTGCACGCAAACCTGCTTCAGCCCCCTTTCACCTCTGGGACAACCTTGCTAGGTAGAACAGTGGAAAACTCTCTTGCCAATCATGCGACATTGGGTATATATTTGAACATTCTGGGCATCAGCTTCCTCATCAGAAAAATGAGGATAATACACTAAATTCAAGCCTAAGTGATGGAGGAGTGGTGATGTTTGACAGACAAAGGTGCCAAGAGAGGCAGCTGCATTGTCATAAAAGAGAATGAGGCGATGAGTATGACCATGTTCTTTTTAGGAGACAAACTGAGGTACAGCTAAGCAGATTTCATAGATGCTCACAAACCAAAGCCTTCCAACTGCCAACACCAACCACTCTCTCCCTGAGGTGATCTCTGGCCATTGTAGCCCACTTGGATCACATAGGGCAGAGCAAAAGTGCTAGGGAGTTAATGTACCCTAGAGGCAGTCCTCAACCAATGATTGAAAAATCCCAGCTGCCTCATCCTGGGATGGGAGCAGTGGAACAACTCTGAAGCACGCTGTATACTACCCACCTCACAGAGCTAAACCTCGGCTGCACACAGGAGTAACCTACTTGATACAAAACACTTTCATAGCTTCCTTTTCTTTTCTACCTCACCTACCCACTCCCTGCTACAGCTTCCTGGAAACACCTCCCATATACACTACTTACACTCAAATCCTTGTCTTAGAGTCTGCTACTGGGGGGACCCAACCTAAGATAGCCAAGTAGAAGTACCCAGCAGGTTATTTCTAAGATGCAAGCTTGGGAGTTGTGTCAGAAAAACAAACTATGTCTGCAGTTGTTGTGTATTCATATTTGCTGTGTGGAAAAGAGCCCTTAGGTGAGTTTAATTTTACACATAAAATTTTTTTATTTCAAAGTATCAAGGGGGTACAAATGTTTTAGGTTACGTGGATCACTTTTGTAATGCTCGAGTCCCAGCTATAGGTATGCCCGTCACCCAAATAGTGTTCATAGTACCCTTTAGGTAGGTTTCTTTCCTCTCCCCTTCTCCCCCCTGCCCCCAGTTGATTTCCACTGAGTTTTACTTCCCTCTGTGCACATGTGTGCTCATCGGTTAGTTCCAATTTAATAGCAAGTACATGTAGTGTTTTTTTTCCATTCTTAAGATACTTTACTTAGAAGAATGTTCTCCAGTTCCATACAGATTGTTACAAAAGGTATTAATTCATCTTTTTTATGGCTGAGTAGTATTCCACAGTATACATATACCACATTTGATTAATTCACTCATGAATTGGTGGGCACTTGGGTTGATTTTGTATCTTTGCAATTGTGAATTGTGCTGCAATAAACATTCATGTGAATTTCACTTTTTGGTGAAAAGTCTTCTTTTCCTTTGGGTAAATACCCAATAGTGGGATTGCTGGATCAAATGGTAGATATACTTTTAGTTCTTTGAGGAATCTCCATAGTGTTTTCCACAGAGGTTGTACTAATTTGTAGTCCCACCAGTAGTGTACAAGCATTCCTTGCTCCCTACATCCGTGCCACCATCTATTGTTTGTGGACTTTTTAATAAAAGCCATTCTGACTGGGGTAAGGTGATATCTCATTGTGATTTTAATTTGAATTTCCCTGATGATTAGTGATGTTGAGCATTTCTTCGTATGTTTATTGGCTATTTGTCTTTCTTCTTTTGAGAAGCTTCTATTCATGTCTTTTGCCTACTTTTTAATAAATTCTTTGCCTAGGCCAATATCTATTAATAGAAGAGTTTTTCTTACATTTTCCGCTAGAATTCTTCTTTTATTCATTTTGAATTAATTTTTGTGAGTGGTGAGAGGTATGAGTCCTATTTCATTCTTCTGCATGAGGCTATCCAAATTTTCCAACACCATTTACTGAATAGGGCTTCTTTACCCTAGTGTCCTTTGTTGTCTGCTTTGTCAAAGATCAGTTGGTTGTAGGTAGATGATTTTATATTTTGGCTCTCTATTCTGTTCCATTGGTCTATGTCTCTATTTTTGTACAATACCATGCTGTTTTGGTTACTATAGCCTTGTAGTATAGTTTGAAGTCTGGTAATGTGATGCCTGCAGACTCGTTCTTTATGCTTAAGATCACTTTGGCTATTTGGGTTCTTTTCTGGTTCCAAATAATTCTGGTAGAATTATTTTTTCTAGATCTGTGAAGTATGAATTTGGTAATTTGATGGGGATTGCATCTAATTTGTAAATCACTTTGGGTAGTATGTATATTTTAACAATGTTTATTCTGCCTCTCCATGAGCATAATATGTTTTTTTCATTTGTTTGTATCCTCTGCGATTTCTTTCCTGAGAGCTTCATGGTTCTCCTTTTAGAGATCTTTGACCTCTTTAGTTAAGTGTATTCCTAGGTATTTTATTTTCTTTGTAGCCCCTGTGAATGGTATTGAGTCTTTGATTTGACTTTCAGCTTGGTTGTTATTAGTATATAGAAATGCTCCTGATTTATGTACATTGATTTTGTATCCTGAGACTCTGCTGAATTTATTTAGCAATTCCAGGAGACTCTTGGTGGAATCTTTGGGGTTTTCCAGATACAAGATTATATCATCAGTGAAAACTGACAGTTTGACCTCCTCTTTCCAGATTTGGATACCCTTAATATTATTCTTTTACATGATTGCTCTGGCTAGAACTTGCAACACTATGTTGAATAGAAGCAGTGACAGTGATCATCTTTGTCTTGTTCCAGTTCTTAAGGCAAATGCTTTCAACTTTTCCTCATTCAGTGAGATGTTGACTGTGGGTTTGTGGGCTTTTTATTTCCCACAATGTAAATACTTTTTTTATTTATTTATTTTTAATTTCAGAATATTACAGGGGTACAAATGTTTTGGTTACATGAATTACTTTTTTACACTTTGAGTCAAAATTATAACTGTGTTCATCACCCAGATAGTGTGCATCATACCCCTTACATGTGAGTTTACCAATCCCTTCCTCCCCCCCCACTTGCTTGATTCCCATTGAATTTTACTACCATATGTACACATGAGTGTTGATCATTTAGTTCTGATTTAATAGTGAGTATGTGTGTTTGTTTTTCCATTCTTGTGATACTTCACTTAGGAGGATGGTCTTTTATAATTCTGAGGTATGTTCCTTCTATGCCTAGTTTGTTGAGGGTTTTTATCATGAAAAGGTACTGGATTTTGTTGAATGCTTTTTCTACCTCTATTGAGATGATCGTCCAGTCTTTGTTTTTGCTTTTGATCATCTGGTGCATCATATTTTTTTTATGTGTCCATTATTTTATTATTTTTTTTAAATTTTATTTCAGCATATTATGGGGGTATAGATGTTTAGGTTACATATGTTGTCCTTGCCCTCCCTCCCCCCCAAGTCCGAGCTTCAAGTGTGTCCATCCCCTGGGTGGTGTGCATCGCACTCATTGTTTGTGCATATGCCCATCCCCTCCTCCCTGCCCCTGCCCAACATCCAGTAAATGTTATTCTTATATGTGCGCTTAAGTGTTGATCAGTTAAAACCAATTTGATGATGGGTACATGTGGTGCTTGTTTTTCCATTCTTGGGATACTTCACTTAGTAGAATGTGTTCCAGTTCCATCCAGGAGAATACAAGAGGTGCTATATCACCATTGTTTCTTAAAGCTAAATAGTACTCCATGGCATACACATACCACATTTCATTAATCCACTCATGTATTGATGGACACTTGGGTTGTTTCCACATCTTTGCAATTGTGAATTGTGCTGCTATAAACATTCAAGTGCAGATGTCCTTTTTATAGAGCGACTTTTGTTGTTTT
>RJWJ010004250.1:35961-77665 GCA_004363605.1 Indri indri
ATCTCTTTAAGGTATCTCCATATGGCTTTCCACAGAGGTTGCACTAGTTTGCAGTCCCACCAGCAGTGTATGAGTGTTCCTATCTCTCTGCATCCACGCCAACATTTATTGTTTTGGGACTTTTTGATAAAGGCCAGTCTCACTGGAGATAAGTGATATTTCATTGTGGTTTTGATTTGCATTTCCCTGATGATTAGAGATGTTGAGCATTTTTTCATATGTTTTTTGGCCATTATTCTGTCTTCTTTTGAAAAGTTTCTGTTCATGTCCTTTGCCCACTTTTTGATAGGGTTGTTAGATTTTTTCTTGTTGATTTTCCTGAGTTCTAAATAGATTCTAGTTATCAGCCCTCTGTCGGATTTGTAGCACATGAAAATTTTCTCCCATTCTGTAGTTTGTCTATATGCTCTTGTGACAGTTTCTTTGGCTGTGTAGAAGCTTTTTAGTTAGATCAGGTCCCATTTATTTATTTTGGTTGTTGCTGTGATTGCCTTTGGGGTCTTCTTCAGAAACTCTTTGCCTAGACCAATGTGTAGAATAGTATTTCCAACATCTTTCTCTAGAATTCTAATAGTTTCACTCCTCAGGTTTAAATCTATTACCCAGCTTGAGTTGATTTTTGTGAGAGGTGAAAGGTGTGGATCCTGGTTCAGTCTTCTACATGTGGCTATCCAGTTTTCCCAGCACCATTTATTGAATAAGGATTCTTTTCCCCAGTGTATGTTTTTGTCTGCTTTGTCAAAGATTAGATAGCTATATGAGGATGTTTTTATATCTGGGTTCTCAGCTCTGTTCCACTGGTCAATGGCTCTATTTTTGTGCCAGTACCAAGCTGATTTGATTATTACAGCCTTGTAATAAGTTTTGGAGTCCAGTAAATTGATACCTCCCATTTTGTTTTTATTGCCTAGAATTGTTTTTGCTATGCGGGGTCTTCTCTGGTTCCACACGAAGCTTAAAATTAATTTTTCTACATCTATGAAGAATGATGTTGGTATTTTAATAGGGATTGCATTGAATCTATAGATCACTTTGGGTAGTATAGACATTTTAACAATGTTGATTCTGCCGACCCACAAGCATGGTATGGTTTTCCACCTGTTTACGTCTTCTGCTATTTCCTTCCTCAATGTTTCATAGTTCTCCCTGTAGAAGTCTTTTACCTCCTTAGTTAAATATATACCTAGGTACTTTATTTTCTTTGTTGCAATTGTGAAGGGAATTGAGTCTTTTTTTTTTTTTTTTTTTTTTTGAGACAGAGTCTCACTCTCTTGCCTGGGGCGAGTGCCGTGGCTTCAGCCTAGCTCACAGCAACCTCAAACTCCTGGGCTTGAGCAATCCTACTATCTCAGCCTCCTGAGTAGCTGGGACTACAGGCATGCGCCACCATACCCAGCTGATTTTTTCTATATATATTTTTAGCTGTCCAATTAATTTATTTCTATTTTTGGTAGAGACGGGGTCTCGCTCTTGCTCAGGCTGGTCTCGAACTCCTGAGCTCAGGACGATCTGCCCACCTCGGGCTCCCAGAGTGCTAGGATTACAGGCGTGAGCCACCATGCCCAGCCGGAAATTGAGTCTTTGATTTGGTTCTCAGTATGACTGCTATTGGCGTATATGAAAGCCTCTGATTTGTGTGTATTGATTTTTATCCTGAGACTTTACTGAATTCATTTATCAGTTCCAGGAGCCTCTTGGTTGAATCCTTTGGGTTTTCTCCATATAGTATCTCCGGTCTGCACTTACACCTCTATCTAATAAAGGGCAATTGTCAAAGAATTGACAAGAGTAACAACATGATGCTAATTGATGTAATACCCTTGATAATGATGTAAAATTCATTATGAAATGACTTCACTATAATCTTCTGTACCCACACATGGAGACTAGATGAGCATACAAAACAAGCCTTACTCCATATTCAAGTCATAGCCTCTAACACATAAATGGCTGGTGTGTCTAGGGGTGGGCAGTAGTTTGGGGTCTCAGGAGAGACTCCTTTCCTTCCTTAAATTCATCCTGCTGGACTCCTTGACAGGCACGGATCCTTTGACATTGGCGCATGAGACTTCCTTTTACAGTCGCCGGTCTCAGGGCTGGGATGGATGAGTCTCCTCTCATAGGACCCTTCAGTCCCTTTACCTCCTCTATGCGCCACCCCCCCCCCCAGTGCCCTCCCTTTTCTTCATCTCAGTCTCCAACATAGTTGTCAGTTGTTCTTCCTTATATGCTTCCTGTATGGATGAGTAGTGAGGAATGAGGGTGTTGAGAAAGTGTGGAAAGAGGGGGAAGAGGGTCTGTATCTCATTGTATCTCCAAGATGCTTGTAACCCAAACCTCAACACTTGTCCATGAGGCCAAATCAGAAGAAAGAAGACAAGTGTTTGGGGGAGGAGGAAAGAGAATTTTTATTACTTTGAAGGAAAAGGAAGAAAAATGATAGACCTTCTCATCTCAAAATCTAAATTTCCTGAACATAGGCAGAAATACAGAGCTTTTAAAGGGAGGGCCCCCCAGTTCTAGGCTGTTGTGGTTAACTATTCTAATGGGCCCATCTTTGCCAAAGACAAAGCCTGTGAAATCCACCAGCTGCCCACCTGGTGGGGCTGGCCCTGCCTGGGATAAGAACAAAAGGCCTCCTGCCTGCTCCTCCCTACCACTGGCCTAAGGCAGGGATGCAGATTTCAGTTCTCAAAAAGGGTGGGGGAAGTTTCAAAGAGACAGTTGCCTTTTTTTTTCCAGGCCATTCCCTGTTACAGGCTGAGACCTCTCACAGCCAGAGGGGACCTTTTCAAAGAGGTGTTATTCCTCTGCTCAAATAGCATGCACTTCTCTTACTCTGGGCTTCCTTCTTTTAGCCATGTACCATGCCACGGGGACCATTGGAGATGGGGAGAAGGAAAAGATCATTCATACTCTCTACCTAATGTAACCCTTTAAGTCTGTTCAAAAGATGAGTTCAACTTCTTCCTCACCACAGACATAAAATACTGGGGAAGGAGAGAGGGTTTTTTACTGTGTGGGAATGCCGTAGGCAGCATCTGGACACATAGGGAGTGGTCTGTTTGCCCCGACCTTATGTCATGGCTAGTCCAAAAAGGCAGAGGATTTCTGAGTGTGCCCTGTATGGAAACACCACTACTTCTTCATTTCAGAGCCACACTATCCCATATCCCCCTTCCCAGCTCAGAGATACTCAGATTTTGTTCTCCCCTTCTCCAACTTTCATCCAAGAAGTACCCTTCTCTTCATGTTCGGCCTACTACTCACTCCTAGATAGGGGGCCAGTAAGGAAGATGCAACTCCTCTTCAGTCATCTAAAGCACAACCAATGTAGCATCTCATGGTACCAAAGTCAGTGGGGTGGGTTCCTTCCCCACCAGTTTCTGAGGGATTGAAGGTCCTTGCTCTAAAGTCCTGCATGGACTGAGTTGTGTCCCCCTAAAATTCCTATGTTGAAGCCCTAACCTCCAATGTGACTCTATTTGGACACAGAGTCTTTAAGAAGGTAATTAAGGTTAAATGAGGTCATAAGGGTGGGACCCTAATCCAACAGGACTGGTGTCCTTATGAAAAGAAGAAGAGACACCAGGAGTGAACATGCACAGAGAAAAGGCTATGTAAGGACACAGCAAGAACATAGCCACCTGCAAGTCAGGAGAAAAACAAACTGCCAAGATCTTAATCTTGGACTTCTAGCCTCCAGCACTGTGAAAAAATAAATTTCTTTTGTTTAATCCACTCAATCTGCTGGTATTTTGTTGTGGCAGCCCTAGCAAACTAATAAAGGTACAGTTGCATTTTATACTCTGGCCAGGATCCTGACTGGTCTACTAGCAGATATGAGCTCTCTCCAGATGCAGTGATCTCAGGCCTACCTAGGACCCCAGGGTTTAAAACAAGAGCCAGTCTCTGTACTGAAGCTCTGGCATTACTCTATGTGATATGTAACTACTTTTTCTATTGCAGAAGTTTTATGCTGGGTTGTGGGTTAGCTAAGTTACAATGTTTGGAACTTATCTTTTAGCTCAGTAACATACTGGAGGTCTTTGTTGGCTCCCCCAAAATGAAGGTCAAGGATCCCACTAGAACCTTCAATGAAGCAGAACAAAGCCAGAGGTTTGGTTCCTAACAGCACAACATATGTGCATTTGGACACTCAGATTTGGATTTCATTGTCTTTTCTATGCCACATGTAAATTTTCTAGTGTATTATTAAAATGTGGTTGTAGGTTTCCTTGGAGATGATACAAAATAATCACAGATATTGTGAATCCCTCCTAATTTAAATATTTCCCATTGGAACAGAACCTCTTTTACTCCCACTTGGTCATAATGATTCAAGCAGGACTAGTGAACTGAAGATTTTTCTCTGCAAAATCTACTAAGTGAAGACTCTCCAGTCCTATGTGGAAAAATCCTGCACGTACTAAAATTATCTTGCTCAAGTTTTAACTGTCTAGTTCCAAGGACAAAAAAAAAAAAAATCAGAGCTTTCTACCTCTAAAGCCTTCTTATTCTTAATAATTTCTAAATAAGCTTCCTCCCCAAACAATAGTTTTCCCTGAATGAATTGCTTACAAGGGTCCCATTTTGACCAAACATCCTCTGACTTTGGGCCAATGGGTTGCATCATAGTTAAATTTGAATGCATCAAAGTCATCAGCCAGCACTCTCAGCACCATGGGGCAGACTTCTAAGGCAATAGTAAATACTGTCTGAGCACTGAATTTATCTTTAGAGTACACCATCAATGAATGATTTTTATTTGCCTTCCCTAGAGCAAGGCTTTTGTAATGTTGAACAGGCTTGTTCTTTCAAGTTGTACTTTCCAGATCACAAAAGATTTCACAAGGAGGTAGAGTTACCTACTTCCTGACTCCTGAACAAGCCAATGTGTTAACAGTCGGTAGGGAAAACAACTTTCCTTTATGATTTTACCTCTTCTCTTACCACTCTCCTTAAGCACCTTTAGTCTCTTCCCTCTGGGCTTTTTTATTGGGTTTTCCTAACCAATTCAGTTCTACCTGTTTCCATGTGAAGAGAAGAGGATGGGGAATGAGGCTTCCCAATGATGCATCAAGTATCTACAAGACACTGAGACCTTTCTTAGTGCTATGGTTTGAATGTATCCCATAAGTTTCATGTGCTGGAAACTTAATCTCTAATGCAACGGTGTCAGGAGGTAGGGCCTAATAACAGGTGATTAAGTCATGAGGGCTTTGTACTCCTAAATGGATTAATGTCATTATTGTGGGAGTGGGTTAGTTATCATGAGAGTGGGTTTGTTATAAAAGCGAGTTCAGCTCACTCTCTCCCTCTCAACTTCCAGCATAGGATGACACAGCAAGAAGGTTCTTGCCAGATGCCAGTACCTTGCCATTGGACTTCTATCCTCCAGAACCATGAGCCAAATAAACTGCCATTTGTTAGAAATTACCCAGTCTGTGGTATTCTGTTAATAGCAGCATCAAACAGACCTATACACTGAGTGCCAAGACTGAACTCCTCTTAGGGTATTTCCTGAGTATTATCATGCTACATATCCACCTCTGACTCTTCCTGCACCCTGAGCCTGTGCCAACTGCCACCTCTCTTCTCATACTCTAACCATGACTCCAGATGGAAAAATAAGATTAAAGGGAGAAAAAAACTCATATACAAATCACTGGAATTTATAGAGCACTTACTACATGTGGTGATAAGTGTCTCAGAAACATGATGTCAATTAATCCTCACAAACAACCCTATTAATTATTCCTATTTTATAAGTAAGGATATTAAGACACAGGGACCACACAACTCGTAAGTGGCAAGCAGAGGTTTGAATCCTAGTTTGAGGTCACTACTGTGCTCTGTGAACAGGACTGATGACGGCCAAGTACTATTATTATTATTAATACAATATTAAAACACTCTCTGGAGTTAGAATTCAGGGAGAGATGATTTGGAAGCATAAAGTCAGATATTTTCTTATCGGTCTAGGGCAGATGTTCTCACCTAGAGGTGATTTGGGACCCCCAACCCCTCCCCAAGAACATTTAGCAATGTCTGGAGACATTTTTTCTTCACAACTAGGGACTGCTACTGGCATCTAGCAGATAGAGGTCGTGAATGCTGCTAAAAATCCCACACTGCACAAGATAACCCCCATGGCAAAGAATTACCCAGCCCAAAATGTCAATAGTGTCAAGGTCCAGGCACCACCTACAGGGGTTTGGTCTAATTGGCATATTTCCCTCTCCCCACCTCATGCTTCTCTGTCGATTTTGATTCTCTATGTCCTCTTTAACTGTCTTGTTTTATGTTACACTTTTATGGTCAGGGACCCCAAGTCTTTTTAGGAAGCAAGGAAAGTATGGCTAAAGGAAAAACTGACTGCCAAAGAATCTCCTGAGAAACAGCACCCTGCTTGGAAAAAAATGCTCCGAGGGCACTATTTTGGGAACAGTGACCCAGCAGGCTGTCTGCTATTTACACACCCATCACCATCACGTTCACAGCTGGTGCTTCCTGGAATCCTGTCCCAAGAAAGTGGCTGGGGGTAGGGAGGGTGGTTATCCTGGAACATACCATTGCAATGAGAAATCTTGAAAGGAAAAAACAGAATCAAAATAACAAACCTGTAACCTGATACCAGCCCTAAATACTCTTCATTAACCATAAGTCAAGAGAAAGTAAAACAATTTCCATCACCCTCACACAGCATGTTCTCCAGGGTTTGCAGAAACGAAAGAGACAGTATGGAGAAAACGCATTGTTCTGTGGTTCGGAAATCAAAGCCTAATTAGTCAGAAGGTAAATTCAATGGGCTTCAGTAATACAACCTATGTCTCAACTATGCCTGTATTGAGAAATCCCTAAAAGCCAAAGAATGATAAGGCAACCTTAGTGGAGAACATCTCTGTTGACATTACAGGACTCACACTTTAACTTTGAAAACATGCCCTAAGTGAGGAAAATATTTTAATTGGCCTTTAAGATATTCTTATAGGAGAAAAACCAACTTGTTTAAAGTGTTGTCTGGCTGGTCTCTGGCTTTGGCAGCTCATTATACTGTCTTAATGTCATAAGATTTATTAATCATTATGTCGGTATCTCTAGAAAGCCTTTCAGATTTTATCAATTCTAGATAAAGTTTATTTATACCTTAGAATGTTCTTAATTGCTTCATGTTAAAGGAAAATATGGAATGAGTTGTAATTTTTACCTCACTTGAAATCTTTTTAAATTATAGTGTTTTGGCAGATTTTGTTTATATATTTTTATTTGAGCCTGGGATGTCTTTTATCCCCTCCCCGTCTCCCAAAATTCTCCTTATCACTGAAGGCCTAACTCAGACACCACTTCCCCCATGAACCTGTTCCTGATTCCCCAGTAGTATTAACCAAACGTGCCTCTCTGCTCCCAACTCTATCACTTCTATCTTCACTGAGCATT
Source organism: Indri indri (assembly GCA_004363605.1). Classification (NCBI taxonomy): domain Eukaryota; kingdom Metazoa; phylum Chordata; class Mammalia; order Primates; family Indriidae; genus Indri; species Indri indri. The sequence continues at coordinate 43,402 of RJWJ010004250.1, forward strand.
TATAATGATCATTTTGCTTTAAATTACAGTTATTTTTCCTTGTCTTCCTGAATTAAAACACCTTCGGTGGAAAAGATAGCATCTTATTCATTTTGCATCCCAGGAAACTGATAGGGTGTCTGGAATTAGTAAGCATCTGTTAATAATAATGATTGATTAAATTACATGAAATTGTGTATTATATCAGATAGAAGTTTTCAGTTTACTCTCTCAGTTTGTTTGAAGTAGTTTGCTCATTTCAATAATGACACAAGACGCAAGCCTCAATCACTTAGAAGAAGTAGTTCTAGTGCCTCCCCCATCTAGACTTAATTTTGTGTTTCAGCTGCCGCCAGGAAATGAGCAAAACATTTTCTGGTGCTTATGCCATCTCAGATTGAAGCCACACCAAGTACGACAGTTCATCTAGGTGAATAATACGCTAAATATTTGGCCTGATTTAGGTGCTTGCAGGCAAGCCAGCTAATAATTAATTAAAGTGGGTTCTTCTATAAATACTTTGTTTCAAAATTCCCCCATTCATTCTCTTACTCAGTAACTCCTTCATTTATTATCAACTAATGATGTTTAAACACCTAATACCCGCTAGGCATCTTTAGCAACAACAAACACAGAGTTCAGAAAGGACATAGAACTGACCTCCTGTAAAGAAATGTAGGAGCGAGATAGCTGGGGGGGGGGGGGGGGAGGAGCCAAGATGGCAGGCGAGAAAAGCTGCCAATCAGAGTGTCTCTGCAAAAAAGACAAATTTTAGAAGAAAAAGAAAAAAATAAACTAGCAGAGAAACATAGATCGGGTGAGGGTCAGAAGGAAGGGTGCCTGAAACTACAGGAGACTCCAGGGAAGACGTCGCAGAGGAGAACTGGAAGGAGAAAGGTCCTGAGAGGCTTGGAGACCAGCGACAAGGGTAGGTGAAGCGGTTAACTTCCCCCTCCCTTGCGTCTCAGACTGATGGTGGGCTCCTGAGCGGTTGGAAAGACCTGCCGACACCAGCCCAGAGACGGCTGCTGCCAGTGAGCAGCGGCCTCTTGCGGACATGGCACCGGGTTCCCAGTCCCCTCGGGGCACGTCCCTGGGCATGGACCTGAGCCTATCGGCAGACGCCATATTGCTCCATTCTCTCCTTCCCCCTCCCTACCCGTGGGTGCCCAGAAAGACAATTGAACCATCACACGGAGGCATCTGCAGGGAACAGGGCCTTTCCTTTTGGGGCCCTACAGCAGACTGAGGGGTACTCGACTGCAAGTTCCCTACCCACTAGCCCTCCCAGGTGCTATTTGCCTGGGAACTTCAGGAGAGTGGGGCAAATCCCAAGGTGGAGTGAAATCAATCCAGCTTGGGCACCCAATAGGTGATTCAAGACCAGCACCCCTCCTCCTGGCAGGGTCAGGGATCTATCTCCAGGGCCCAGGGGACAGGCCTGCAGACCACACCCCATACACCCAGGTCACGATCGAACTGCCCTCGGGCATGGAGGAGAGATCTGTGAAAGAGCCTACTGAGGAGTGTATGCCTTCAGGGGCAGATCAGCGTGCCTGAGCGGCAGCCCTCCTCCCAAAAGAGGGCTGTGCACCCAGCTCAGGCTGCAATCCTGGGTAGGGAACCTCCCGGCCTATGTCACAGCAAGGGGAGATCCATCGGCCTGAGGTCTCGCTTGCTGGCAGAGGCCTGGGAGAGGCCACGGAGAGGGGGAGAGTGGAGGGGAGCGAGACCTGCTCCAGAATGCAGGTCTTGGACAGCCCCACCCACCAAGCCCAGACTTTCAGCTGAGTGGAACCATTTCAGCCCCTCCTGGCAGCTTTGCACAGAAACAAAGAGCAGATCATTGACCCCTGCTAACAGCAGTTGTGGAGCCTGAGGGCAGGCTTACCCAACCCAGGCTCACCCAGACTCACTTCCGGTCCTGCCCCCACTGAGGTGGAGAAAAAGGACACACCTGGAAATCCCAGGGCCCCACCCATCACCCGAGGCACAAGAGGGCCTCTCTAGAGGAACAAGAGCTAGCTACAGGACCCAAAAACAGCATGCTCCTCCCTGCAAGTGCCACCTACTGACAGGGAGGTCATCCTGCACACGCTTTTACTGCATATACTGCATCTACTGATTCATCATAAAGGGTGTGGTCAAATCTCACCCACAAACACCACCTATTGGCTCAGAGACTAAACAGGGCGTGTCATTATCCAAACAAAAATCTAAACACAAGAAGGAACAACTGATCCAGATGGGAAGGAACCAGCGAAAGAACTCTGGAAGTATGAAGACTCAAACGGAAAGCACAGCCCCAAAGAGGAATAACAGCTCCCCAGCAATGGACATTAACCAAACTCAGAACACTAAAATGACAGAAGAATTTCAAACATGGATTGTAAGAAAACTGAATGATATGCAAGAAAAAATGGATAACCAACACAAAGAAACCACAAAAAAAATCCAGGACTTGGAAGAAAATTTCACTAAAGAAATGGAAATATTAAAGAAAAATCAAACTGATCTCCTGGAAATGAAGGACTTATTCAGGGAACTACAAAACACAGTGGAAAGCCTCAAGAACAGGGTAGATCAAACAGAAGAAAGAATCTCAGAGATTGAAGACAACTCCTTCCAATTAAATAAGTCAGTCACAGAGATTGAACAGAAAATTAAGAGAAAAGAAATAAGCCTACAAGAAATGTGGGATTATGTGAAAAAACTGAACCTGAGGGTGATAGGGATTCCGGAAGGTGAAAAAGAAAACACTCAAGGGCTGGAAAAGCTATTTGAAGAATTAATAGAGGAGAATTTCCTAGGCCTTGCTAAAAATCTAGATATACAGGTACAAGAAGCTCAATGGACCCCAGGGAGATTCAATGAAAATCGGAAGACACCACATCACGCAGTGATCAGATTGACCAAAATATCCACTAAAGAGGCCCTTCTATGAGCTGTAAGGAGAAAGAAACAAGTAACATACAAAGGAAAGCCCATCAGAATAACATCAGATTTCTCAACTGAAACCGTACAAGCAAGAAGAGACTAGGGACCCATTCTCACTCTTCTGAAACAGAATAATGCCCAGCCTAGAATCTTGTACCCTGCTAAACTAAGTTTCATATATGAAGGAGAAATAAAGACATTCTCAGATAAGCAAAGACTGAGGGAATTCACCAAGACAAGACCAGCTCTCCAAGAAGTACTCAAAACAGAATTACACAAGGATCAGCACAATAAACACTCTTGAATGTGAAACCACTCAAAAGTTAAAGATCAAAGGCTACATTCCACAACGGCTCAAGAGAGAAAACGAAGCAACAAAATGCAACCCAACAGAATGAACAGTAATTCACCCCACTTATCGGTTGTCTCGATAAATGTGAATGGTCTGAACTCCCTTCTCAAAAGACATAGGCTGGCCAAATGGATAAAAAAAAGAACAAGCCAAGCATCTGCTGTCTCCAGGAAATGCATCTAACCAGCAAGGATGCATTTAGACTCAAAGTAAAGGGGTGGAAATCAATATTTCAAGCAAATGGAAGCCAAAAGAAGGCTGGTGTGGCAGTTTTGATCTCAGATAACTTGGTTTTTAAATCAACAAAAGTAATAAAAGACAAAGGGGGTCACTATATAATGGTGAAGGGTACAGTTCGACAAGAAGACATAACAATTCTAAATATGTATGCACCCAACTTAGGTGCACCCAGATTCATAAAGCAAACTCTACTTGATCTAAACAAATTGATAGACAGCAACACCATAATAGTCAGATATTTCAACACCACACTGACAGCACAGGACAGATTCTCCAAACAGAAAATTAACAAAGAAATAATGGACCTAAACAGAACTCTAGAACAAATGGGCTTGACCGACATTTACAGGACATTCTACTCAAAAACCACTGAATACGCGTTCTTCTCATCAGCTCATGGGACATTCTCTAAGATTGACCATATTCTAGGACACAAAGCATGTCTCAAAAAATTAAAAAAAATAGAAATCATACCATGCATCTTCTCAGATCACAGTGGAATAAAAACAGAAATCTACCCCAACAGAAACTCTCATCTCTACACAAAGTCATGGAAAATAAGAAACTTTCTGCTGAACGATTCCTTCATAAACAAGGAAGTAAAGATGGAAATCGAAAGATTCTTTGAACTAAATGACAAAGGTGACACAAGTTATCAAAAGCTGTGGGACACAGCCAAAGCGGTCCTGAGAGGAAAGTTTATTTCCATAAATGCCTATATCCAAAAGTCAAAAAGATCACAAATAGACAATCTAATGAATTGACTCAAAGAACTGGAAAAAGAAGAACAGGCCAACCCCAAATCCAGCAGAAGAAGGGAAAGTAATAAGATCAAATCAGAACTAAATGAAATTGACAACAGGGAAACTATATGGAAGATTAATAAAACAAAAAGTTGATTCTTTAAAAAAATAAACAAAATTGACACACCTTTGGCTAAACTAATGAAAAACAGAAAAGAAAAATCCCTAATAAGCTCCATCAGGAACAAAAAAGGGGAAGTCACAACTGATGCCGTGGAGATTCAAGATATAATTTATGAATATTACAAAAACCTTTATGCAAACAAACTGCAAAATGTGGAGGAAATGGACAAATTTTTAGAAACACACAGCCTCCCTAGGCTCAACCAGGAAGAAATAGAATTCCTGAACAGACCAATATCAAGGACCGAAATTGAAACAGCAATAAAAAACATTCCAAAAAAGAAAAGTCCCAGACCAGATGGTTTCACACCCGAATTTTACCACACCTACAAAGAAGAACTGGTGCTTATCCTGCAGAAATTATTCCACAACATCGAGAAGGATAGATTCCTCCCCAACACATTTTATGAAGCCAACAAAACCCTGATACCAAAACCAGGAAAGGATGCAACAAAAAACACTACAGACCAACATCCCTTATGAATATGGATGCAAAAATTCTCAACAAAATTCTAGCTAACAGAATCCAGGTGCTTATTAAGAAAATAATCCATCATGACCAAGTGGGCTTCATTCCAGAGATGCAGGGATGGTTCAATGTACGCAAATCTATAAACATAATTCACCACATAAACAGAAGCAAAAACAAAAACCATATGATTTTCTCAATAGGCACAGAAAAAGCATTTGACAAAATTCAACACCCATTTATGATGAGAATGCTTAACAAAATAGGCATAGATGGGGCTTACCTAAAAATGATACAAGCCATTTATGACAAACCCACAGCCAACATCATACTGAATGGGGAAAAATTGAAAGCATTCCCACTTAGAACTGGAACCAGACAAGGTTGCACACTATCTCCACTTCTATTCAACATAGTACTGGAAGTCCTGGCCATAGCAATCAGGCAAGAGAGTGGAATTAAAGGCATACGGAATGGGAACAGAAGAGATCAAACTCTCACTATTTGCTGATGACATGATATTATATCTGGAAACCCCCATGGATTCAACCAAGAGACTCCTGGAACTGATAAATGAATTCAGTAAAGTCTCAGGATACAAAATCAATACACACAAATCAGAGGCTTTCATATACGCCAATAGCAGTCATACCGAGAACCAAATCAAAGACTCAATTCCCTTCACAATTGCAACAAAGAAAATAAAGTACCTAGGTATATATTTAACTAAGGAGGTAAAATACCTCTACAGGGAGAACTATGAAACATTGAGGAAGGAAATAGCAGAAGACGTAAACAGGTGGAAAACCATACCATGCTCATAGGTCGGCAGAATCAACATTGTTAAAATGTCTATACTACCCAAAGTGATCTACAGATTCAATGCAATCCCTATTAAAATGCCAACATCATTCTTCATAGATGCAGAAAAATTAATTCTACGCTTCGTATGGAACCAGAGAAGACCCCGCATAACAAAAACAATTCTAGGCAATAAAAACAAAATGGGAGGTATCAACTTACCAGACTTCAAACTTTATTATAAGGCTGTAGTAATCAAAACAGCTTGGTACTGGCACAAAAATAGAGCCATTGACCAGTGGAACAGAGCTGAGAACCCAGATATAAAAACATCCTCATATAGCTATCTAATCTTTGACAAAGCAGACAAAAACATACACTGGGGAAAAGAATCCTTATTCAATAAATGGTTCTGGGAAAACTAGATAGTCACATGTAGAAGACTGAACCAGGATCCACACCTTTCACCTCTCACAAAAATCAACTCAAGCTGGGTAATAGATTTAAACCTGAGGAGTGAAACTATTAGAATTCTGGAGGAAGATGTTGGAAATACTCTTCTAGACATTGGCCTAGGCAAAGAATTTCTGAAGAAGACCCCAAAGGCAATCACAGCAATGCCCAAAATAAATAAAGGGGACCTGATCAAACTAAAAAGCTTCTACGCAGCCAAAGAAACTGTCACAAGAGCAAACAGACAAACTACAGAATGGGAGAAAATTTTTGCATGCTACAACTCCGATAAAGGGCTGATAACTAGAATCTATTTAGAACTCAGGAAAATCAACAAGAAAAAATCTAACAACCCTATCAAAAAGTGGGCAAAGGACATGAACAGAAACTTTTCAAAAGAAGACAGAATAATGGCCAAAAAACATATGAAAAAATGCTCAACATCTGTAATCGTCAGGGAAATGCAAATCAAAACCACAATGAGATATCACTTATCTCCAGTGAGACTGGCCTTTATCAAAAAGTCCCAAAACAATAAATGTTGGCGTGGATGCGGAGAGATAGGAACACTCATACACTGCTGGTGGGACTGCAAACTAGTGCAACCTCTGTGGAAAGCAATATGGAGATACCTTAAAGAGATATAATTAGAAGTACCATTCAATCCAGCAATCCCATTATTGGGTATCTACCCAAAAGATCAACTGATACTCTGTAAGAAAGACACCTGCACCCAAATGTTTATAGCAGCACAATTCACAATTGCAAAGATGTGGAAACAACCCAAGTGTCCATCAATACATGAGTGGATTAATAAAATGTGGTATGTGTATGCCATGGAGTACTATTCAGCTTTAAGAAACAATGGTGATATAGCACCTCTTGTATACTCCTGGATAGAGCTGGAACACATTCTACTAAGTGAAGTATCCCAAGAATGGAAAAACAAGCACCACATGTACTCACCATCAAATTGGTATTAACTGAACAACACATAAGTGTACATATAAGAATAACATCTATTGGATGTTGAGCAGAGGGAGGGGGAACGGGGGAGGGGGAGGAGGGGACGGGTATATGCATACACAAAGAGTGCAATGTGCACCATCCGAGACATAGACATGCTTGAAACTCGGACTCGGCGGGGAGGGGGAGTAAGGGCAACATACGTAACCTAAACATCTGTACCCCCATAATATGCTAAAATAAAAAAAAAAGAAATGTAGGAGCATATTAATAGAAGTTTCTACCTTTTAGTATCTGAAAATCTAAAAGATTGAAAAGATTGTTTAACAGAAAATATTTGCCCAAATGTGATGTGGGTGGTCAAAAAGAGTCTGTTTTCAGGAAAGATGGGGACTATCCTAGTGACTGCCTTTTAAATATACACAATGTGCCACTGAGATCACATAAATAATGCAGACCAAGGTCACTAGCTATGCATGGGAACAGTCACTACAATGATTAATTCAAAAACCAGAAACACTTCTGGGAAAATCCCAGCCTCGATGCTGTTCTGGTATTCTGCACTGGACTCTCAATAGCTTCTACCTGAGAGCCAAGGCCCCACCATGCTAGGTTGCTTTTGTTTACTTATGACCTGATACCTAACGTCTTGTGGCAGGAGAACTACTCCCAAGCTGCAATCTGTGGCTGGGATTCTGCTTGCAAATATCAAGAATATAGAAACTTTCTGAGGCTGTGAGTTTATTTTCATAGAGGAGAAAATCAGACACAATTTAAGAGCAGATTCCCAAGTTTTTATTTACTGTTTGCATTCTTAAACCTGCAACTCTGGCTAGAAATTCAGAGACCTGGGTTCTAGTCCTGTACAGGCTTTTCACAAGTTGTATAAGCATGGGCAAATCACTTAACTTCTTAGACTGAACTTTTTCATCCTCAAAATAAAAGAAGCTGACAAGGTTATCCCTAACATCTGCTCCAAATCTGGAGGTCTGACTTACTTGGTTTCTAAGCCCACAAGGCATACTTACTAAAAACTGTTGCCAATATTGAGAAATGCCCACATACATAGCCATTCAGACTTCCCTTGAAATTTTTTAAATTTGATTAACAAATTAAATTTTGTTATTCCTCCTCTCTAGTAATATGAAGTTCTCACACAGGCATTACCAAGGTCAGTAAGAGTAAAAATATTTCCTTACTTCAAATCTATTTTTGAATATATAAGAATTATCTCCTTTGTACCTAAATTATCTGTTCCTGAGTGGTGCGTAGCAATTAAAAGATAAGCATCTTCGTAATAATTCATTTAATTTTGACAAGAATATCTCTTTATCTTCAAAATGCATCTAAATTTGGATATGTCTTGTTTTTTAATAAAGGACGTCAAGAGAAAAACCAAGCAGAATATGTATTCCTTTAAATGGAAACTGATATATTCCAGAAAGGAAGAGCTTATCTTCAATAATGGGAAAAGGTAGGTCACAATGAAGGAGGACCTTCAGACAAAACTCATCTCAAATCTTTTATTCATTTTTCATTTAATATTTTACAAACCTAAAGAAATGAAAGTAACATTAAAGATGGTCTAATGCAACCTCCTTATTTTGGAGATTTGGAAATCGAGGCCATGGTTTACGGCTGGTGCAAATGGGTGACTAATATTGCCATTTACCGAAATTGGAAGCTATAGAAGATGATGTGCAGGTCAGGGGGTGGGGTACAGGAAGAGGAGAGATGATGAGTTGAGGGTTTGAATTTATTGAGATTGAGATGCCTATACAACATTCAATAAGAGATGTCCAGAAAAGAGATGAATACACAGGCCTTGAGCTCAGGAGAATTCGAAATATGTGTTTTGTGTGTGTATATAAAATATTGAAATATACACATATGTATAAAATTATCAATATGAGAATAGTAAACTTCAGCCATAGTCATGTATGAAATATTGATAAAAAGAATGCAAAGGAGACAGAGAGAGAATAACCCAAATGTCAGAAGGAAAACCCAGGGAATGAGGTTCCATGTTAGTAAAGAAATGATACTTTTTTTTTCAACAATGTCAATTCTTCTGAGAAGTTCAACAAGAAAGGCAATAAAAGGTGTTTGAATTTAGTAACATACAAGGTCATTGTTGACATTAACGTGAGTAGTTTCAGTGGAGTGATGAGTGCCCAAGCCAGATTATAAATGATAGAATGGTGAGTGGGAGAGAAGAAAATGGAGATAAGTGTGCATGACCCTTTCAAGTTGTTATTGAAGAGGACAAGAGAAACTGGGCATTGCTGGAGAGCAAAGTGGGATAGAGAAAGCATTTTATTATTTTAAGATGGGAGTGACTGAAACTGCCCTTTATAAAGTAAAAGGCCATGAGGTGGGAACTGTGGTAGTAGCCTAAACTCTGCAAAGGTGTAGTCGTAGTTAAAAAAAATGACCAGCCATTGCTCTCTAGCTTGCCTTCCTGTAATCATTTACTGCGTAGGAATCATGCGTCCTTGACTAGCATACGATCTGTGGCTTCCCCAGTTGCCTCTATAGCTAGCATTGCTATCATAAAACCTAAGACTGGTCTTTGAGATATCTTCCAGACTCTGCATTCGAAGGAACCAACTGACACCAACCAGACCAGTGGTCATACATGGGAACTAATCCAACAGGTCCTGCAACCCGCTACCTGGAATTGTCTCAGTACAAGAAGATAATTTCTGCCCCCCAACCCTGTGAGTTCATCCCCAGCCAACCAGCAGACTCAACCCCCTAGCCTTTTGTCCACCAAACTACCTTTAAAAACCTTAGGCTCAAAATTCTCGGGGAGACGGATTTAAGAAATTTCTCCTCTCTCCTCACTCAGCACCCTGCAATATTAAACTCTTCTGCTGCTGCAAGCACTGCTGTCTCAGAGTATTGGCTTCCTTTTGAGCAGCAGGCAGTACAACCTGGTTGGGCAATAACATGACTGTTCAAATGCCATTATAAAGATCCAGTAGAGAGGGAGAGATTGGAGAGGGGTAAGGGATAAAGAGAGGGAAGACATCCATATGCAACGATCTCTAAGGCACACGGACAGAAAAGGCTCCTGAAGAGGAGTTAGAGGTTCTATTTCTTTACGTTCTTAAGGGAAATTGGCCCCTTTTTTATTCAAGGAAGGGGAGAAAAGTAAGAGAGTATAGCAAAGATAGGCAATGTCAAGAAGAATTTGCAGAATTCAGTGGTGACACCTCAAGCCTGGGAGTAGGTGAGGTAAGCAGCCTGGATTAGGATTTCTTTTCAAAACTTGAGGCATGAAGAAAACATGGGAGAATCTCCTATGCCTCTAGAGGCATTCTACCTAACATAAGAGTGGACCCCACAGGGCCAGCAGCTTATCTGCCTGGTGGTTCAGCTTCACCAGCCCAGAATGAAGTGCATTTCAGAGACTTCTTGCCCCACTAGTAGGCTGCTATGTATAATCCTATTCTGAGAGAAGCTGACACAAGTGTGGTAAGAGTACAGGAAGGACTGTGGACTGTTGTTATTCTATTTATTATTGAAAACATTTTTTATTAAAATTTGTTCATTTGGTTTTCTATAAGCATTAAGCGTGTCTGTTAGAATGATCTCTATGCAAGACACAGAATATCCAATTTGAAGAAGTTCAAGCAATAAGAAACCTTGTAATAGGGCAATGCAAGATTCTTTAATTCAGAGGCTAGACAATGTCATCAAGAACCTTGGTGCCTTCTGTGTTTCAGTCTTGGCACCCTCGATACATAAGGTGACTCCTTTACAGTCCAAACATGGCTGCTGCAGCCAACAACTCCAGGCACAACAATATCCAGGGGAATAAAGGTGAGTTTCCCAGAGTGTCTCAATTGTTTTTAGCAAGGGAATGTCCAGAAGCTCCCCAACTGACTTCTACTGGCTAGATGTAGTCACATGCCCATGCTTAAGTCAATACCTGCAGAGGGAATGAGTCTACCGTGGTTGCCTTAGACCAATCATGGTTCACTCCCTGGGGTCCATTAGGTCGTCACCTACCCTGAGCTCATGGCAAAGTGACACCAGGACAAAATCAAGCCTCTGCCCTCAAGGAACAGGGGATGGGATGGTGTAAGGTAGGCAAACAACTATCTCAGCAGAATTAAAGAACACATTTGGTAGAGGAAGAGGTCTGGTCACAAGTGAAGAACCTCTGTTCTTAGACTATAAACCAGTCTTGTCCTCCCAAAGATGAAAGACAAGGTCCCAAACAGTGTTTGATTTCAAAGAGATAGTCAAAGACTAGCTAGTGAATTCATTTATTTATTCAACAAAGTTAACAAAGATTTTTGTGTTTATGAGACACCATTAAAGTTCTAAAGAAAATTTTCCAAATCTAAATAACATCTTTACTTATGAACAAGACCTCCAAAATTTCACAAGAAGGTTTATTTTAAAAGTAAATGTTTATACTTGATAACATTCTCTACAGTACAAAAGAATTGTCCTAATTTTTTTTCTTATTCCAGCATTACGTTTTTAATTAACAAAGAAGTATACATATTTATGGTGTACAACATGATTGTTAAAAATATGTATACATTGTGGAATGGCTATATCAAGCTAATCAACATAGTCATTAACTCACATATTTATCATTTATTTACGATGAGAACACATGAAATCTGCTTTCTTAGCAATTTCAAGTATATAATACATTATTATCCACAGTCACCATATTGTATACTATATCTTGTGGACTTATTTCTCATTTCTAACTGAAATTTTGTACTCTTTGACCAACATTTTCCCAATCCTGCCCCTACCTCCAGCCCCTGTTAACAACCATCTAAACTCTGCTTTTATGTATTCAACTTTTTTAGATTCTACATATAAGTGAGATCATATAGTATTTGTCTTTCTGTGCCTGGCTTATTTCACTTAACATAATTTCCTCCAAGTTGGTTCATATTGTCACAAATGACAGAATTTTATTCTTTTTTAAGGCTGAACACTATTCCATTGCATATACACTACATTTTCTTTACACATTCATCCATTGATGGGCACTTAGATTGGCTTCATGTCTTGGCTATTGTGAATATGCTGCAGTGAACATGGGAATACAGACATCTCTCCACATACTGATTTCATTTCCTTTGGAAATATGCCTGGGAGTAGGATCGCTGAATCGCATGGTTGTTCTATTTTTATCCTAAATCTTAATAATTTCCTTAAATGTCAAAATTTCAAAGGGCAGAATGAAACTTTCCCTAAAATGCACAGGACAAATGGAAGACGAAATGAGAGTAGTTTTGTTTTATCGAACTTATCTCAATATTCTTCCCTGTCTTTTGCCTTCAGCTGTCTCCCACTACTCCTCAATACTTTTGTCACATCTCTTATTCTTTTCCTCCCCTAACCTCTCTCCTTTCCCCATCCCTCACCATGCGTCATCACGATTTTATGCCATTTTCCCTCTTGTCTCCCATTTTCCCATCTGTCTTTCTCTGTTTGTCTTTGTCTCCCCACTCTCATTTTCCCTGAACTGGTCCTCCTGTGTCAAGTAATGCAAATGGCCTTAGATAGGAAAAGTCCTTTATTACCTAAAAAACACATTTCACATATATTATCTCATTTCATGAGCCCAAGATGGCCTCACCTCCATGTCTAGGCCTCAGAACAAATAGGTGGATGGCTGAGACCACCTTCTTGCCACCTGGTCCTTCACCATTCCATAATCTAATCTGAGCCTTACATGTGACTTGCTTCCAACAGGGAAAAAAATGCAGACTGCAAGACTTCTTAAGGGCTTGGCTCAGAAATCATACATCTTGGTTTCTGCCCATTATATTGGCCAGTGCAAGTCACAAATCTGGCCCTGGTGCAAAGAGAAGAGAAATTGACCCCACCTCTTGATGGGAGGAGTAAGAAAAGGACTTCTAGGATGGGATAGATTGTTGTAGCCATTTTTGGAAAGAATCTGACACAGATGGTAATGTGATCAATAAAACTTCAAAATTGCCATTTAGAGATCAGCCATATTTTAAAAATAGCAAGTTGAAAATCTCCGCTTTGTCTAGACAGAAGACCAATGGGGAGCATGGAATAGAATATAAAGGAATAAGCACAAATACATGCACAAATACATAAGAAAATTTAATATATAAAAAACTTGGAATTTCAAATCAGTGGGGGTAAAGATGAACTTTTTAATTAAAATTTGTATTAAGATAATTGTAAATTCACATGCAGTTATAAAAAATAATACAGAGAGATCCCTTGTATACTTTTCCAAGTATAATATCACAACCAGGAAGTTGACATTGACAAAAGCCACCAATCTCACTCAGATTTCCCTGGTGTTAAATTGTATTTGTGTGTGTGTGTGTGTGTGTGCACGTGAGTTCTATACAATTTCACTACCTATGTAGGTTGGTGTATACACTACGACAGTCAATATAGCAAAGAGCTTCTACACTACAAGGATCCCTCATGTTGCTTTTATGTACCCACACTCACCTCCTTACCTCACCCCCTCTCACATTCCCAGTCACTGGAACCTCCATTTCTAAAATTTTGTCACTTCAAAAATGATAATGTAAGTGGAATCCTACACTAGGTAAGCTTTCAAGATTGTCTTTTCTCACTCAGCATAATTCCCTTGAGATTCATCCAAGTTGTTGTGTGTTTCAGTCTTCCTTCTTTGTTTCTTATTGCTGAGTAGTATTCCATGGCATGGGTGTGCCACAGTTTGTTTAACCACTCACCTGTTAAATGGTTTGGGCTAATTCCAGTTTGGGCTATTACAAACAAAGCTTCTATTAAGATAAACACTCATGAACAGGTTTTGTATGAACGTATTTTCTTTTTCCTGCAGTAAATGTCCAAAAGTCCCATTTCCAGGTCTTATGGCAATTGCAGGTTTAGTTTTGTAAGAAACTACCAAAGTTCTTCACATTGGCCGTACTATTTTACATTCTCACCAGATATGTAAGAGTAGTCAAGATTATCTGTATCCTTGCCAGCATTTGGTGTTGTCACCATATTTTAGCCATTCTGATAGGCATTCGGTGGAATCTCATTGTGATTTCAAGTTGTGTTTTCCTAGTGGCTAACAATGTTGACTATCTTTTCATGTGCTTATTTGCCATCTTTATGTCTTCTTCATTGAAATGTTTGTTCAAGTCTTTTGTCTTTTTCTAATTGAATTTTTTTTACTTTAATTGAGTTTTGTTGAATATCTTTACATATTCTAGGTACAAGCCTTAGTTAGATATGTGGTTTGTAAATGTTTTTTCTCAGTCAATAGTTCTCTTTTCATCCTCTTCACGTGGGCTTTCACAGAGCCTGAGTTGTTAATTTTCATAAAGTCCAATTTATCAATTTTTCCTTTTATGTACTTTAATGTCTAGGTTAATAAGTCTTTACAAGACGCACTTTTTAATGTGCTACTTCTCCAGGGTAACCTCCGGAAAAATATATAATTCATTGCAAAGTCACATCTAACACCATAGCCAGAAAAACTCCAAATGAATCAAAAATGTAGACATAAAAAAGTAAAACAAAAATGTTCCAAAATAATGCGTAAGTGAATTTATGGATATAAGTGAATGCTTGAGTAAATTTATGGGCATAAGTGAATATGCAAATGAATAAAATGGGCATTTCATGGGATTAAATAAAAATACAAATGGACCTTAGACATATGAAAGATGTTCAGCCTCCTTAAAAATAAAATAAAGACAAATTAAAACTGTACAGGAATATCAGCCCCACATACCAGCTTGTCAATATTAAAGTTTAGCCCCACATTCCATTGGTAAGTGTTTTGGTCAAGGTCATTTAAAGAAAGAAGGCACATGCAAACAGGGTGACTGTTTACAAAGGGAATGCTTAAAGATGCAGATTAAGGGAAACCAACAGGCAAAATTTGCAAAAGCTGAAAGCCATAACCTCAAGAAGCAAGGAGAGGAAGTGATTATCAGAGCCCAGAGAGAGAAGTTTAAGACAGACTCTAGGTCTTTGGTAAAGGGATTTAGTCAACCCAAAACAACCTGGCATGGAAAGGGCAGGGCATATAAGTGCCATGATTTCACTCTCCTTCCTCTCCAACCTCCTGCTGGTCCCTTTTATTGGATGAGCCTGACAGGAAGCCATGGGACAAGGTAGTCTCTTGATGCTGGACATTAAGATTAGCCTTCCCGGTTCCTCAAAAGCTGAAAATAGAACCACCATACTATCCAGCACTCTCACTTCTGGGTGTATGTTGAAAGGAACTGAAGTCAGTCCTGTGTTCATCGCAACATTATTCACGATAGCCAGGATAAGTGTCCATCAGGTGATGAATGGATAAATAAAAGGTGGTATATAGCACAATGGAATATGATTCAGACATTTAATAAAGGAAATTCTGTCATTTGCAACAACATGGATGAACCTGGAGGGTATCATGCTAAGTGAAATAAGCTAGGCACAGAATGGCAAATACCGCATAATCTCATGTATGTGTGGGATCTAAAAAAAGTCGAACTTATAGAAATAGAGAGTAGAATGGTGGTTATTGGAGGTTGAGGGAAGAAAGGATTAGGAAGTTGTTGGTCAAAAGGTACGAAGATTCAGTTGGACAGAAGGAATCGGTTGTTAGATCTATTGCACAGTAGTGTGTCCATAGCCATTACATAAAATAATGCATATTTCAAAATTGCTAAGAGAGTAAATTTCAAATGTCTCATCACAAAAAATGATGTAGGTAAGTGAAAGTAATGGGTACTATAATTAGCTTTATTTAATCATTCTACATTATATACATATATACTGTAAAGGAAAATTTAAAAATCCCAGGATCCCCACAGTCCTTATGCCAAATGTAAAGTCATTCCTAGAGGCTGAGTCACTCTCTTCCCAAATGAATAGCTACTAGTTCACAACCTTACGTCAAAGCATTCTACATTAGCCAGACATCCACAGAAAGGCAAAAGGGTTCAGGCATCTCCGGATGACAGCCCCCACAAATCATTCATAAGTAAACTTTCGGCTGGCCTGGAAACATTTTAAGATGTATGTCCTCCCATAAACAAGGATATGTCAATCGTAACTTTAGGTCTGCCATCTAAGTCTGGCTCCTAAAACTAAAGTCTGTTTGATTCCACACTGATAATGTCCATTACAAGTTTACCTTCCCAGGTACAAAACAAAGACAAGATGAGATCAATCATTCCTCCAACCACACTGAGATTCCACACAATTGATTCTTCCTTTACTCCTTTTTTTCTTTAAATCTTCATCTTATGTTATGTAAAATGTAGATTTACTGGGCACTAACTAAGGTCTCATAAGAATGTAACCATTCACCTCACCACCTACCCTCTCCTCTTCCTACATGCTTTCCCCATTTAAGGAATTATCTAAATACTAAACCTCCCGGAAATCTCTTTGGATAACACCTGACCACAGATGTGCCCACAGGCCCTTTTTTTCCCAGGCACACCCCCAAGCTCTGGATTAATAAACCTCAGTTGATTGAGACTCTTGCCTCAGTCACTCATTTCAGTTAACAATATACATCAAAACATCACATTGTACCCCATAAACATACACAATTGCAATTTGTCAATTAAAAATAATATTAATTTTTAAAAAGGAGTATATAAAGTGGGGATTCATTTAGATACAACAGTTATTTTACAAATATTATTTTTATTTCTAGTAAAGTGTTTCATGGTTTGCTATTGAAAGTTGTTTAAAATATTGAAGGAAAAACGAAAAAGATTAGCTTCCCAGGGTATAGATCAGTACAAAGAATGCTGAAGAGTGGATTGGGAGGAGCAAACGGAAACCATTCAGCACAGCAAGGCTGTGAGAACCTGCCCTGTCATTATGACTGATGGACATGCAAATTGGCAAACCCCTAAAGAGGGCAATTATCAAAATACCACTATCTGCAGTGCACCTACACTTTGACCCAGCAACCCCACTTCTGGGAATTTATCGTAACTGTATCCACACTCATAGGCAATGTTGCATGTTCAAGGTTATTCATTGCAGCATCATGCTTAACATAAAACGATGGAAAACAACCCAAGTGTCTATTTATATGGGCCTGGTAAAAAAAAAGCAGTAGTACAGTTGCATAATGGTATATTATGCAGCCGTCAAAAAAGAATGAGGAAGAGCTCTAGATATTGACATGGAAAGATTGCCAAGATGTGTTAAATAAAAAGTAAGGTGCAAAACAGCTAACTTGTTAAATGGAGAGAAAAATAAGACTCTATTTTCTGCATAAAAACAATAGTGAAACTGCCTACATTAAAATAATGTAAGGCCATAAGGCAGAAATAGTTGGTGTCTATAAATAGTTATGGTTTCTATAAAAGTATAGATATAGCCAAAAGTTAATGAGCCATTGTTCCCTAACTTCCCCACTCCTGTAACTGTTTACTATGTAAGTGGCATGTATCCTCCTTGACAGGGGCAGGATTTGTGACTTCCCCAACTGCTTCTATAGAGAGCATCACTATTGTAAAACCTCAGATTGGTCTTTGAGATATCTTCCAGACTTTGCATTCAGGAGGACCCACTGATGTCAACTGGACCCATAGACATGTGTGAGAACCAATCCAACAAACCTTGAGACCCCCTACCCAGGAAATGTCCCAGCCAGGAAGACAATTTCTGCTTCCCAATCCTGTTAGTTCATCCCCAGCCAATCAGCAGAACTAATTCCCTGGCCCTTTGTTTGCCAAACCACCTATAAAAACCTTAGCCCCCAAATTCTCAGGGATATGGATTTGAGAAATTAATCCCATCTCCTCACGAGGACCCTCATGAAATTAAACACTTTCTCGACTGCAACACTTTCTGTCTCAGTATATTGGCCTTTACAGGGTTGCAGGCAAGGGACTCCATCTGGCGGTAACAATAGGATGTTACCTATTTGTTACAATAAAAATGTAATAAAATGTTACCATAACAAGATGGACAGGAACCAAAGTATGAATGAGACTTCTCAATGAATATCTTTTTACATAAATTTAATATTTTAAACCATGTGAAAGTATCATCTATAAAATAACTTTTTTTTAAATCATCATATATTTTCCTTCTCAAAACCCTAAAAGTAGTCATGAATGGAGAGGAAAAGATCAAAGACTTCACTTAGGTCTCACCTCTTCCTTTCTCACAAATTAATTCAAGGAATCGATTATCCCAATCGTCCATACGTCTTCCAGCCTTCTGAGATCCCCTTTTACTTAACTATCCAAATAAAATTACTAAAGTCCTCAATCCCAAATGCTGCAAAAGTCAGAATGTTCCTTGAGATTCTTGAGGATTTCTGTTCAAATCTCACTCCCAGCTTGAGTCTTGGCATCCACCTGTAATCTGGCATTCTTTATGTACTATTTCCTCCTGTTCGGCTTGGTCCTACTTTTGTCCACATTCCTTCCATTTTAATTTTCACAAAGCACTGATAACACATGTTTGCTGTAAGAGGATTTTATAGACCATTGAAGAGTTCTCGGGGGATGTCAGAAAAAAATTGTTGAAAAGTTGGAAATGGACACAGTAATTGCAAAAGCAATCACTGGGTGCCCTTTCAATGCAGTGTTGGCATTGTCTAGCAGACCATCCAAGAAACATATGCACCCCATATTGCCTGTTGACTAGACTATTTTACTACTCTGTAGGAGTAAGCTGTAGAAACATAATAATGACATACGTGAATTTTATTCATTTTATACAATTGATATATCCATTGTATCCATTTTATACAATTGACAACCACTCTGTAAATGATAGCACCAAACATTACATTTTATTGCCCTGTAGGACATGTATAAATTTTGTATCTATTTTAGCATTCTTGATAACCTAATTATGTATGTGTGTCCATACATTATGTACACACACAGGTATGTGTGTGTATATATGCATACATGCATATATGTGTGTGTGTGTGTGTATATATATATATATGGCTATTCTTCTAATTATCCTTTAAACTGATGAGTTTAAACTATACATTTTTTTAAGATAATAATGATTTTAGCTCTTTGTAAATTACACTTTAGCAAGGGGATTAAGACATCACACACCAGAAATGAAAATAGGAACTTCAAACTGAATATCACACATCCTATTCCTGAAAATTCTTAGCCACTCCCACTCCCTCCACAAGTATTTCTCACAGGTCTTGTGTCTTCTTGGGTCATGGTATCCTACGATGTTTCCCAAGTACTTTCTCTCTAATCTTTTTTCAGTTCTCAGGCACCAAGGGACAATTCCAAGCTATCTACATCATTACAGATGAAGGAATTTAACTCTGAACACTCATCTGAGATTTAACTCCTGGCCTCCTTTCAGTATGCAAGAGAGTGTCATTCTAAATATTTCACTGCTTTTTAAAAAAGCCATAAATAACTAAGATTAATGCTGCTGTTGCCTGAGAATTTCTTCTTTTGTTGACACATTATTATTATTATTATTATTATTATTATTTTTTGAGACAGAGTCTTGCTGTGTTGCCCAGGTTAGAGTGCCGTGGCGTCAGCCTAGCTCACAGCAACCTCACACTCTTGGGCTCAAGCAATCCTTCTGCCTCAGCCTCCCGAGTAGCTGGGACTACAGGCATGCGCCACCATGCCCAGCTAATTTTTTCTATATATTTTTAGTTGTCCGATTAATTTCTTTCTATTTTTAGTAGAGACAGGGTCTCGCTCTTGCTCAGGCTGGTTCCGAACTCCTGAGCTCAAACAATCCACCCGCCTCGGCCTCCCAGAGTGCTAGGATTACAGGCGTGAGCCACCATGCCCGGCCGACACATTATTTTTTATTAGACATATAACACCCTCTGCCAACCCATCACCTCTGCCACTTTAAACAAGCAAAAACTCTCAAACCAAAACCTTCCATAGCAAGAAAATTTCAGCATCCAACAGGGACTGGGTTCCCATGATAAGCACCATACATAGCTCAGGACCAGAACACTAATGCAGCAAATGAGACCTCACTGGGTTTTGCTTGGGGAACTTTGGGAGACTGAACTGGATAATTTCTAAAGTTCCTTCTAACCTTGAGATTCAAAAAGATCACAATAATAGTTGGTGAACTAAAGTTTTGCTCACTAGTCACACCCAATGTCTATGCAACGAAGATGTTGTTCAAATCTCTCATGTCCCAACTCCCTGGAAGAGTCATGGGAGACTCAAAGTCTTTTAAGCAGCCAATACTATTCTTCTGCATCTGTGTTTGGTTTCATTCTTTCCTCCTCTTGGCCTTTATCTGCCCCCGCTGCTCTAGCTCTTGACCTCCACCACCCCTAAGTATTGTTATTGAGCTGTGACTGTGACATCACTACTCAGGGGCATCAGTCATACATCACCAGGGCCCCCAGAGAGGTTACACTTAAGCTGCAGTGAAGACTTTTCATTGAGACAGGAAGAGCTCTCTCTGATCATGTTTATAAACACTGAGTTTCCCGAAAGCATTGTGTTTCTCTCTCTCGTTCCTAAATAACTTCTACAAATATGGCTTTTATTATTGTCATTTTTCAGGGTTTTTTCCAAGGCCCTTACTCAAGGACCTTAGAGTATATTCACCCAGGTCCAGGTCAACAGATAGGAAAGAAGCAACTCATAAAATCACATCTAAAATACCCTTTCATCACTTGACCCCTACCTACAGGTAAATTACCTATCAACTCAAGCTATTCCCTGAATATTAGAAGGTAGTTTTGCATGTTTCTCGTCCTATATCTAACTTTGGAGCTGTGCAAACTTTTCATCCATTTCTATCATTCTCATAATTTCTCCTAGAAGGATCATTGGATACTTGGGATATGCAGCTACTTGCTCCTGAAGACATGGTAGAGTTTTCAAGGTATGTTCCTGTGTTCATCGGTCCCCAGTATCACCCTCAGGCTCAGTGATTCCCTGGAAGGACTCATAGAACTCCAGAAAAATGGAACACTCACAGTTATGGCTTACTGTAGTGAAAGGATTTGAATTAAAATCAGCAATGGGAAAAGGTACATAGGGCAAACTCCAGGAGGAGCCAGATACAAACTTCTAGTTGTCCTTTCCCAGTGAATCTGTGTGGACAGCTTAATTCTCCCAGCAACAATGTGCACAATATGCACAGAGTATTGCCAACCAGGGAAGCTCACCTGAGCCTTGATGTCCAGAGTTTTATTGGGGGTCAATCATATGGGCATGGCTGACCACCTGTGTGGTTGACCTTCAGTCTCCAGTCCCTCCAGAGGTCAGGTTGATACTTCCTGGCCCTAGGCATACTCACTATAAATCACATTGTTATCATAGATTATCAGACACGGCCAGGCCCCTGGGTAAATAGACACTGTTATCAGACAGGCTATCCAAGGGCTTAGACTCTGAGCCTTAGACATTGCCTCACAGAAGCAAAGGTCAGACTTTCTTTGGAATGTACAGGATGTGGACAAAAAGTTTCAGATTGTAAAGCATTTCAGATTTTGGATTTTTGGATTATGGATGCTCACTTTATAATATAAATCGGTACTTTTCAGGAAGACAATACAGTAGTATCTATCGAACTTTAAAATTAGGCATGTTATTTAATATAGCAATTTTACAACCAGCATTTACCCCATGATAAATTGCAAGTATGTTACCAATTTTTCACCTCCCCCTATATCCACAGCATGTGCCATGTAACCTTGAGTATATTCCCACTCTGACTCCTGCCTCAGCCCTGTAACTTCTTGGAGCCATGAAGCAATTAGCAAATGTCACATAAGAAGAGGACTGAAAAAGTGTATATTTCTGCTTACATTCTTACACCCCTGTCATCACCATGAGAACAGGCCCAGGCTCACCTACTGGAGAATAAGGGGCTTTAGAGCAAGATGAATTATCCTCACGGCCCCAGCTAACAACCGGTCATTCCCTACACATAAGCAAGCCCAAATGAGAGCAGAAAAACCGCTTTGCTGAGCCTAGCCTAAATTGCTGACCCAAAATTCATGACCTTCTCCTGTATATACCATGTCCCTTATTAATAGCGTATTTTAGTTCTTCTGTCTGATATGCCCATTTACAATTTCATCTAGCAATTCATACTCATGCCTTATTTGATCTGGGAAGCCTTTATAAACTCCTCTGAATTTTAAGATATTTGTTTACATTTCTTGGTCATGCTTTCTTATCGTCTCACATGCTTGTTGTGTTCTTCCACCTCTAGACAACAGTGGACAAGAACTTTGCTTTATCTTTTGTTCCCAGTCTTAACCCCATGACTAGATGTTTGTTAAATATCTGTTATATAAATAACTGAATGGGTACTATATCAGGACAAGGAGATCAGAGATCTGGTTCTGGTTTCATCACTTAGGGAAATGACATCTCTATATTTTAGTCTTCTCACCTGTGAAATGTTACAATCTCATCTTATCTCCCAGCCTCACAAGGTCATCGCAAGGACCAAATGATCTAATGTTTTAAGTGTTTTGTAAAGTCTTAAAATATTATCATTCACACTTCATCCATAGGTCGAATTAGTTACCTTCATTAAAATTTAATCTAATGTTCTCACTAATAAGTGGGAGCTAAATGATGAGTACACGTGGGCACAAAGAGATATAAAGGACACTGGAAACCAAGAAGGGGGGAGGATGGGAGGGAAGGTGTGGGACAAAAACTTACCTGTTGGGTACAATGAACACTATTCTGGTGATGAACACACCAAAAGCCATGACTTAAGCATTATACAAGGTAACCATGTAACAAAAACATTTGTACCCCCTTGGTATTTTGAAATTAAAAAGGAAGGGAAAAAAGAAGGAAAAAATGTGATCTAATACCCCCTTAGGGAACTGTAATTCTCTAGAAATACCGATGTTCGCTGTAGATTTCTCTTGATGCTGTATCCATTGAATTTAGGATGGGAAACAATACAAAGTTAGGAAAACAATGTTTTTCTCAGATGAAATTTTAAAAAGCTGATGACCTAATCTTTAAATTATTGTCATGAAGAGGTTGAGAAAAACTGAGCTTACAAAAGAGCAACCATGGATACAGACTTACATAAGCAGAGAAGAAGAGAAAACTGCTCAGAGAGCCATTATTTACAATCTTGTTACGAGAAGTCACGGTTTCTTTCTGTTTGCAACATGAGACTGTCCTGAGTGGAGGAAACACAGTGACAGAACCAGGGAATGACTCCCTCTGAGCCCATGGTCAATCTTAATAAAATTCCTGGAACCCAATGTCATGACCCTAAACCTCTTTAAAGAAAGGAATGAAAACAACTACAGATGAGGAAGGGGTGAGGGATGGCTCTTTATAACTTTACTTTAGAAAATAAAAAAACTCAAATAAAATCTAGGAAAAGGGAAAACAAAGCCTTTTCTGGAAAATGAACTATAAAACTGGCAATGGCTTTTGGTAATGCAATATATTGGACAAAACTTATAAGAAGATAGAATGTTCAATCAAAACAAACATACTAAGGTAAGTAAAAGTAACTTGCAAGTAACATCTTTATCATCACAAATATATATAATGTCAGTACTAGTTCTATATTTTTAAGAAACCCATGAAATAAAGGAACCTTCTCTGCTATAAAGCTCTTAATTTTCCAGTTACTGAAACATAAGGATGGGTTTGACCTGGAATTTTCCTAGAGGGCCCAGAATTTAAATTTGTTCTGCTTAAAGGGAACCAAATTAACAAAGAAGTGAATTTTTTTCTATAAAAGCAATCAGAGAGAAATTTCTAAGTGTAACATGTTTAAAAATTGAGGAGCACATACATAATTAGACAATAGAAGATACAGGAAAATTCAAAGAGTATCCTTTGTTGTCCTTGGAATTGCAGAGATCTAAATAACACACATGAGACCCACAAATAAAATAACTCAGAATCACTCAAGACCAAGATCATTACAAGGAATATATGACAGTGGAAAAGAGGAAGAAGTGGGGTAAAATAATAGGGTATGGGCTACAGGCTGGTCATTATAGTATCAGTGCAATAATGATCACCAGTGGAAGGGAAGAAATAATTTGAAAAAGAAGAAAACGTGCTGTGTTCTCAGAACTGTCTGAGCAAGAAGGAAGCCCACTCCAGTTTTCAGTAAGATGCATCATTGTCTGAATTGGAACTGGAAAGAAAAAAGAGCTTAACTTGATTGGACAGCTAAATGGGCCAGACACAGGGCTTGGCATCTGCATATGTTCTTTTACCAGAGCTTCACAACAACCCTGGTAGTAGGTATTATTGATCCCATTTTACAAAAATGGCAGTTATTCTTGTGTGCCAGGAACTACACCAAAGTCTTGGCACAGATGAACTCATTTGGGTCTCACAACTTCTATTAAGTGAGTGCAAATGTTATCCATTTTGTAGAAGCAGAAACTGAGGCTCAGAACGTCTAGGTCACTTGTCTATGATTACACATGCATCAATGGCACAACTGGGATTTCAAGAACCCTGGGCTCCTTCATAGCACATGCTCTTTCCACTACACTAAATAGAAAATTTCAAATAATAACCAACTTTAGAAAGTATATAGATGAGGAAACTTATCCAGACAAGGAAAGGAGAGGCACTCAAGGGAAGTCACTAAAAAAGCTTCCTAAGAACTTTTTTCCCTAATAAATTAATTGAATGACCGGTTGGTATATGGTGTAATGTCCAATCCCTTTAGCTATTATGCATCAAGCTACCCAGACCTGAGCCAGCCCAAGGCATAGGGCTACCGGTGTTAGACACTGTTCACTCCCAGAGGTCATGGCTTAAGCAGATATTATAAACCTACGTCCTAGTAACAAACACTATTTCCTTTCTCTGTGTGGACACAGGCAGAAATCACTGAATAATAACATTCAAACAGCAAGAAGCAAAATTTCAGTCTTTCTTGAGACTCATCGAGATAGAGATGTTTACTGATGATTGGTATAAAAAGGAAATATTCACAGAACAGAGATATGAATTCCCACAACTAGTTCTATAGCCAGAGTACAGTCATCAAATGTAGGTCATGTCTGCCCTCATAGAGGTTACCTAGCAGGAGAGGTAAACATTGAATAAGTAATTATAAGAATGATAAATGCCATGCATGAGGAGAATTACGGAGCATGGGGGCCCAACATAAATCAGTGCTGGGGCACGGCATCCATAAAGGCTGTCAGCAGAACAACCTAAACTCCATAAAATAATTTGAATTTTATTCTGAGTCAGATGTGTGCAATTGTGGCCCAAGGGACAAGTTCTCATGAGGTCTTGAGAAAGTGCACCAGAGGCGGCTGGGTTTCAGTTTGCTGTTATACATTCATGGGAACAGGAGTTCTAGGTAAAATCATAAATCAACACATGGGAGGTATACACTGGTTTGGCCTGAAAAGGCAGGACATCTCAAAGGAGGGGGCTTACAAGTCACAGGTGGGTTTTCAGAATTCTTTGTTTGGCAATTGGTTGAAAGAGTTAAGTTTGGTCTAAGGACTTGGCGTCAGTAGAAAAGAATGCTTGAGTTAAGACAGGGGGCTGCTAGGATGCTTGAGTTAAAAATCTTCTATCTGTCATATGATGGTATACTGGAATCAGGTTGGAAAGAAAAACCACATTATACCGGGTTAATAAAACTCGTTTACTGAGATTTTATCATTTGTAGGCATGACTTATTGGGCCTCTTAAAAAGGAATTTGGGCAAAAGAAAAAAGGTCAGAGCTCGGTCTGCAAGGCTTCCCTGAGGAAGTAATGTTTAAGGGGAAGGTGAGCAGAGATCACCAAAGCTCATGGTGTATGTGTGCGTGGGTTTGGGTGGGGTGTGTGTGCGTGTGTGTGTGTGTGTGTGTGTGTGTGTGTGTGTGTGTGTGTGTCTGCGATGGGGGGTGGGAGTTGACAAAGAACATCCTTGAAAAAGGGAATAGCATTTCAGTTACCTGCACAGGAAATAAAGAGCATGGAACATAAAAGAACTAAAAGAAAATTCTTGTGATTAGAATAAAATGAACTATGGGGAAGAGACCAGGAGAGGCTGGAAAATTAGGCAACGTCATTCTGATTTCATTTCTCAGCCTCGTGAGCTGATTTAACAAGCCTGTTCATGAGATTGATCCGCTCTCAGTGTTCTGCCAAAATCCAATTTAAGAGCCTGAGAGACAGAAGGCCAGGCCAAACCATGAGACCTACCAAGGCAACGATGCCACCCTCTTGGCCTCGTGGGAAACAGCCCACCAGCCTTTAACCCCCCAATGATATTACGGTTCAGCCACATGGCTATAAAAGCATGTTTTGATTTTCTTTTGTGATTAGTCACAACTTATCAGCACATAGACAAAAAAATTCTTTGTGCTGATTTGTAAAAAACAATTTGTTGATTCATTTTGGTAGAAATCTAAATATCCGGGATTTTGCACATTGGCCAAATAGCCTCGTTAACCAAAATTTCTATTGTAATTGATCAACATAAGTTTCTTTGCTTCCAAAACCCAGTCAATAGGCTCCTTGCACAAATTCAGAGCATGCTTAGATTGCGATTTCTGTGCCTCTTACATCAACACTTTATAGAACGGTAATTGATACTCAGTAATTCTGAACATTTGTGTTAAGCCCTCATAAGAATTTTATAGAATATCACTTAGTGAGATCTGGACCAAAAGTCTTCTGTTGCAAGAAAAATTTATGAAAATCTTAAACTCAAGCTTTTTCTTGGAGCTCTGCCAAAATGTCTGAACACAAGTCTGAAAAATAAGTTGCCATATCTAATGGTTATAATTTCCAGAAGCAGACAGTTCTGGAAACACATGTGGCCCCACAAAATGTTTCAAATTTTTCTACATTTTACCAAATATTCTGTGGTAAACACTGAAAAAAGTGAGTTCAAAATGGATATCTGATATACAGATCCTGAATGTATATAGATAAAGCATCCAGGGCTTTCTAACAAAATTTTACAATTTATAGTTTGGTATCCTTGGATGTGTCTAAAGAAATGCAGAGAGTCAAAAGGATAAGATCAAGGCAGAGTAGGAAGATGAGAATCACGGGGGTGGTGGGCTTAGCAGAGACCAGACTCAGTCCATGTACGGGGGCAATATTCCTTGCGACATGTTCTCACTTCTTAAAAGAGCTAGGTCAGGCTGCACTTGGCCAATTTTCACCAGAGTTCAAGGACAGACAAATATGATATAAAATCATAACTCATGCATACTAAGCACGAAACTATTAAAAAGCAAATCCTTAACCTTGGGAGGAATTTTGATGATAATTGTCCACTTTCAAATTCAAAAGAATATTGAGTAGTGGGAGGTCAGAAATGCTTCTGAAGTGGTAGGTAGGGTTGCCAGGTAAAACACAAATGTCTAGTTAAATTTGAATTCCAGGTGAATATCAAATAAGATTTTAGTGTAAGGATGTCTTATGCAATATTAGCTGTTTTTTTTATTTTCAAAATCTGGTAACTCTAGTGATAGGAGAACTATTTTTTATATTTTTAATGCCCTACTGCATTCTAAGGGTTTGAGCATGCAAGTTTGCCTATAAGGTGCTGAGACAAAGCTCAATTGCCCTTCATATGAAGGGAAGAGATACGGATGCCCAACCAGACACTGGAAAGATTAGCACCAGCAAGGTCCCTTGGCAGAGGCCTGAGAGATGTGGGAGGGGGGACACAGGAAGAAACAGTTATGAAATTTTACGCCATTTTCCTGAGGTGTAAAATCATCCTCCTTATCCTCTACAGATGCATCTGTAAAATCTGCATGGCTCACTAATGCTACTTAGGAGAAAGAGTGGATTCTTTCTTGGCACTGAAAGGTGCCAAGTCCTACTTAAAGTTTGGCACAAAACAGCCAACATATGGATTATATGAATAATTGGAGAAAGTCTTGCAAGCCACAATAAGTCCACATGTATTTGCTTCAAATTCTAATAGGGCGGTCGGCAAAACCACCTTGAAGAAATGTGAATCAGAGTAGATAAGGCCCTACTTGGGGCTAGGAAATGACAGCTCCCAAGCAACTAAAAACAGTGTTTGGACCCAGCCCAGGCTAAAATCACTGACTCACTCACTCACAGACAAGGGCTTCAATGATATCCTACCCATGGAAGACTAAAACCATACCTATATGAACATTTTTTTAAATTATTGCTAAACATTGGTCTAATGCTAAAACGTTTAAACACCAACATAGCACTGTTAACTCACCGCCTCCTAAATTAACTTTAACTAACCCAGTGGTTCCATTTATAACAACTCAACAAACTTGGCCATTTCACAAACACGTCATGGCTAATCACTTTATAATATAATACATTTACATAAATGAAATGAATTTTGGTAATTTGAAGCAAATGAACTACACTGTCAAACATCTCTGAAATCTGTTCGAATGCCAGCTTTCAAAACGAAAACTCAGAAATGTGATTCCATTTTGATGATAAACACCTGCACTAAACTAAGAACATTTTTCCAAACCACCCTCCCAGTTCCACTGTACATCACGGTGCTGTTTGGTTAGGCTTGGGGGCAGGGAAGTGGGTGTTGTCATTATTAAAATTGTTGTATATTATTCAGGGAGAATTTAAATCTGTAAAACTTGTACCTGTCAGGCGTCTTGCAGACTGCCACAGGGGGTACCAAAGTTCAGGTGTGTTCTACTGATCCTTTGTTTTGGACATTGTGCGACTGTTCTGGGTACAACGGTTTCCATTTGGTGTCAACCATGAAAGACAGAGCACAAGATTATACCATGGCTGGTGTGGAAAAGCAGAGCATGAGTATCTGATGGAACAGTGCCGGGCACAGAGTGGGAGGGTTGGTAAATACTCATTGAATAAATAAATATTTCTATAGCGTCCTTCTAACTTTAAGAAGAAACATTAATGAAGGAAAAAATGAATTCTGAATTCATTTAGAATATTTTGGAAATAATCTAAATGATATTGTAGATGTGCACATTCTAAATGCAGTTTTGTCTTTTCTAAAAAATATTTTGAAAATAAGGTAAAAGAAATGCCTCTGTCTGATAGTGTTTCAACTGTAAGCCAATCATTGGACATAGAAAATGCTGGATTAGGGAGAGTGTGTAGCCTAAGAATTCTCAACCTTGGCTGCATGTTAATATTATCTCAGTTGCTTTTTTAAAATCCCAATTCCCAGGCCACACCCCACACTCATGAAATCAAAATCTGTGTGGCTAGAATCCAGGCATCAATATTTTAAAAAGGGATTTCATTACACAACCAAGGTTGAGAATGTCTGATGTAGACTTTAATTCTCCTTTTTTCCTATAGAAAAGTGTGCATATAGCTCCATTCTAGATAAGGAATGGATAAAAACCCACTTTCCATTTATGAGACAATGGGTCATTATCCCTCCATGGCCAAGAACCATTCACTTTCTTCCACATCATGCTCCCAAGCAGTCACTACATATATATACACACACACACACACACACACACACACACACACACACACACACATAAAATTCAAAAAACAGGTGGGGGGAAGGGAGACTGAGGCTGAGTGTCTGCTATGTTTCCTTTTCCCACAAGATTCCTCTTATAGTACTTTATTTGACATAACTTTCTAACAGTTAGTGTTTAAAGGAAACATACAAATGGTTTTAATAAATCTCTAATAGAAATAGAATTTTGTGTCAGGCAAGGTCGAAGTTGAGACTGACTACTCTAGTGCCTTCTGCTTCTGGATTTATTAGTGCCTGGCTTGGCCATGAGTCAGTCACCGGTAGCTTTAACCAGTAGTAGGAAGATTGGCCAAATCCACTGCGCCCAAAGCCCCAAAGTCCCCACAGGTGGGAGTGATGAGACTAAGAGGGAGAAGCCCAGGGGCTCCACAACCCATCCAGTAGAAGGTCCTCTGTGCCCTTCTCTTGTAGCTGCAAGAAATAGAGTCCCATAGGCTGTCTCAAGTCATGAGGTCTTGCTAGGTGGATACTTAGGGCAATAAGAGAAATGTAAATTCCACAAAACCCCAAGTTGTGGAATGGTGCCACCCAGCAATAGCTGTTTACTGAAACTTCGCCCCCAAGGTGACGTGGCAATTCTTCCTATCTCAGCTTCTGCCTTCTCAACAGCTGCTGAACTTATCCGCCCCCTTCCCCTGCACACTGTGTCTTCTCTACCTCACTATGCCTGTTTTCTCAAGAGTACGGCTTCCTATGCCTTCCTATACACCTTGCTGCTTTTTGTCTCTGTCTGGATGTTTTCAGCCTTTGCTCCCAATGCCCAGGCAAATCAGAGTCTCTCATGGGGCACCCAGGCACCAGTGTCTTTTAAAGCTCCCCAGAGAATTCCAATGTACAACCAAAGAGAACCACTGCACCAAGAAAACAAGAGGTACAGGTAAGCCAACCTGGAGTTATAACTACTGCCTTAGCTCGAAAGGAAGAAAACTAAAGAAGGTATCTCATAATGCCTAGAAATTCTGTTCTCCTCGCATTTTTGTTTTAATTCAGTGTCTTACTTCTCTCTATATGGAGTATACATTTATTCACGTATATTTTAGTATTTTGACTGTGTTGTACTTAAAGAGAAGCAAGAACAGCCTTATGCAGTGATGGTCTCTGAGAAGTCACTTCCTGGAGAAACCATTAGTCACTAGATCAGTGACTAAGCAGAGATTGGTGTTCTTTAGTGAGCCAAGACTCCCATCTAGTGGTGACTACCTCTGAATTGCAAATACGCAGTTTCTCTACTTTTAACAAAACTTTTGGGGAAGTAGCTGATCACTTTCTCACAATTCATCTGCCTAAAACAAAATGTACCTGTTTGTAAAAAGAACTTTGCCACTTTCAAGCTGTGTGTGCAAATATCCCCAGGATAAATTGTTATTATGAAATTTAACTTATAAAGGAAAACTAACTTCCTGGTTCTGTTAAATACATTTGTTTCAGTGAATTCAGAGACTGTGTGACTGATAAGATAAAAGTAAGTGGTTGTTATGAAATAGTTCATTTATTAATATACCCAAAGTGAAATGATTAGTATTATAATAAAACTTTGGTATATGCCTGAAGGTGGCCCCTGAAAAGACATGTTCACATCCTAACCCCTGAAACCTGTGAATGTGACCTTATTTGGAAAAAGGGTCTCTGTGGAAGTAATTCAGTGAAGGACCTTTAAACCAGATTATCTTGGATTATCCAGGTGGGCCCTAAATCCAATGACAAGTGTCCTTCTGAGAGACACAGAGAAGAAGAGAAAATGCAGGGAAGAGGAAAAGGCCACGCGAAAATAGCAGCAGAGATTAGAGTTAATGCAACCAGGAGCCAAGAGGACACCTGAAACCACCAGAAGCTGAAAGAGGCAAGGAAGGGATGTCCACTGGAGCCTTCAGAGAGAACGTGGCCCTGCCGACGCCTTGATTTCACGCTTCTGGCCTCCACAACTTTGAGAGAATAAATTTCTGTTGTTTTGAGACACCCACTTTATAGTATTAATAACTTGTTACAAAAGCCTTAGGAAACTATTATAATACAGTTTGCTCTTCCTTCCTTTTCAGTAGACTCCTTCAAAAAACAAAAATAGCATATTTGGAAATGACCCAGGTACTTAAAGTATTTTTTTAAAAAAAGCATACTTGTAAATTCATTGGTCTTCAGTATTATAGGATGCTACCCAACCAACAGCATAAATACTTCACTCCCTACCCACTATTTTTCAATGGTATTTTGGAAATCAAACTTTTCATTTCAGAAAGTTTTCACCAAAAATACCTAAACTAAAAAAATCAGTCAACTAAAATTCTCCTTTCTAAGATAGGATATGAAGCAACAAGAGTTTTGCCTAAATATGGATATGTGTAATCAGAATAACTAAAATATCAGGTCCAGTTGGGACAACATAGTTAATTCAACAGGAATGTTCATGGGTTGCCCATCCTATGAGGTATTTGGAAGATATGTGAACACAGAAAACAACAATGTCAATACAATTGAATGGAGACATTAATAAAACTATTGTTCAGATCAGCAGATAATCTTGTAACTGAATATTTGAAAATTTGAGGGAAGGAAATGTACAAATAATCAAAGGCAGCAAATTCCCTTCAGGAAATGTGGTATCCACATTGTATCACAGGTTTGGTTTTACTGAATAATGCATGAAGATGTCTGTTTTAGATTATTCACTGACTGCAGAATTGACAAGAAACCACTGAAGAACAATGGGATTGGCCAACAGCAGCCTCTATTTTGTGTCTGACTCTGAGAAGCCTGTTTCCCCGCCACACCTCCCGCTAGGGAATAGGGGATTCTATGTAATATGAGACTCCAGTAAGAAGTGTGGCTTCTGTGGTATGCTCACAAGATGGTTCCATTAAATGCGCTGATAGAATGCTGGAGCCTAAGAGTCTGCAAACGGGTGCCATTGAAGTCCACACCTGCCTCTGTAGCACTGTGATGTGTCAAAGGATTAGCTTCTGCCATTTTTCTTAACTAACAAATATATCCAAATATAATACTACATAGAATTTTAAATTACCTAGGTAGGGTCAAATGAGTGTTTGGACAGAGAATGAACAATATCCCTATGAGGAGAAAGTGCTGTCATTGTTGAATTGAGTCCAAAATTTTTCATTCCTATTGTTTTCAAAATGCTTTAGATACCCTGAGAAAGAAGGAAAGCAAGAGAGTTACTCTGATAATAAATCTGTGAAAAGTAATATTGATTTTTCTCCCTTAATAGATGAGAAATCAAAAGCTCAAAATAGTTGAGAAACTTGCCCTAATGTCACATAGCCAATAAATAAGGTCTTTCTCTCCCAGAGCCTGTACTACTTCCTGGTTAATGGCAAAACACTGCCTACAAGGACCTCAAATAAAAATCTTTCTAATCAACTGCCCACTGGCCAAGTACCTCCCCTCTCCAATTCCAACTGATTCTGCTGGAAGTTCAGAAAGTTCAGGGACCTTGTCCCTTTGTCTTTTCCTCTGTAACACCCAGCTTGGTGATCACCCACAATAAAGCACTCAGTAAGTGTTAACTGAATGAACAGATAAAGGATACAGAAAAAGGGGAAGGGCTTGGGAAAAACAATATAGAACATTTTGGAAGTATTTGTCATTTCCTTATGTAAGTATCAATCATGGATAAATATCATATTGATCCATAAAATACATTAAAAGTAGCCCAATGTTCAGTAAATGCAAACTATTTGCAGTATGAGCTTGGGGCATAATTTTGCTAACTTAGGGGCTGATCAAGAAGGAAATTGATTTAGGATTTTATAATGTTCAGGTATGTGACCGAAATCCCTAGCCTAAGTAGAAACTAACATAAGGGGGGTGTGGCCACTTGTTTTTTCTTTTTCACCCCAGTCCTATGTTCTTTGGGGGCCTAGGCAGGAAAAAAATGGTAGCACCAGAGCTGTCAATGAATCAAGATTGGTAATAGTAATGGAGGTCATAGCAGGAATCGTGCCTCTAACAGTAGAAGCTGTAGTCATAGCTAATATAGCTAATATTCCATGACGGTTTTATGCAAGGGACTAAGGACACAAATCCTCACCGCCTCACTCATTGCCACTACTCTTGGGGCAGTTACATCTTCTCCAACAAAAGGCATCTCTGCTCCTCACCCAGTAAGTTGAGATGTCTGTGCCTTCCTGAGGATCTCTCAAGATACTCTGTCTGCCTGCTGGAACCTTAATTTGAGTGTTGTCCTAAGATGGTAAACAAACACTGAACTGTGGTTTTTAAACTGCATTACACACACCGCAGAGATTTCCAAATTCCACAACACCCAGGATTGGTGGGGCAGGAGAGATGGCCAAGAACTTGGGTTCCAAGACCCAACTCCTCTTCTCCCAGGGTACTTCTGGTTTTATCTGTTTCTGCATCGACCTCCCCTCATCATCACCTCATCAGAAAACTTTGTAGATAAAGAGCTCACAGTTTTCAAAAGACTGTGAAAGCCAATGCACTAAACTTGGTTTCTCCATATAAAATAACAATTCTAAACCCTCTGCAGTATTTTGACAACCAAATCAATGTTTAGTTCCTAAAGGCTTAGAAAGCCCTAGGAGCTTTTTTAAAATGCTTCCTATGTGAATAGAAAACATTATTCTTTATTCATTGTCTCATTCCTCTGTCCATACCTTTATTTATACAAAACTGTCCTTATGGCTTGATTTTTTTTTTTTTTTTTTTTTTTTTTTTTTTTTTTTTTTTTTTTTTTTTTTT
>RJWJ010004251.1:0-77563 GCA_004363605.1 Indri indri
TTTTTTTTTTTTTTTAGTAGAGACGGAGTCTCGCTCTTGCTCAGGCTGGTCTCGAACTCCTGAGCTCAAACAATCCGCCCGCCTCGGCCTCCCAGAGAGCTAGGATTACAGGCGTGAGCCGCCACACCCGGCCAAGTGTAGGGTTTTTAAAATACCTTTATTGAGATATATTAATACTTCACATACCAAAAAATTCACTCGTTTAGAGTATAAAAAGTAAGTTTAAGTTGTTTTTGTTTCCTCCTTGAAAGCAAACTACAAACTGCTTTTTTAGAACATTAAAGCATGATAATGTCAAACAACGTCCAAAATAATACCTTGTAATTACTTCTCACCCTAAATTATTTGTAAGATTCCATTCTACTCTAATAATTTCCATTGTTGAATTTCTTCATTCCAGTGTCTACAATTGTTTTAATATACATTGAACAGAGCCATACCTCAAGGCATACAGCAAGTTTTTTTCTTCTTAAAATATAATCTTGTAAAAAATCAATACTAAAGCAAAATAGGCAGCCAGATCTTTTAGTATTGATGTAACATCCCACACAATGGTGATAAAGACTTAGCAATATAGATGTTAAAATTTAAAAAGTTACATAGTATATTATTTCAAAGAATGAGATTTCTGATTCAAAGATATACATTCCGAATCCACAATTATTTATACGAACTCAGTATATCTATTTTTTTCTTTTTTTGAGACAGAGTCTCACTCTGTTGCCCGGGCTAGAGTGCCGTGGCATCAGCCTAGCTCACAGCAACCTCAAACTCCTGGGCTCAAGTGATCCTCCCCCCTCAGCCTCCCGAGTAGCTGGGACTACAGGCATGCACCACCATGCCCGGCTAATTTTTTCTATATATATTTTTAGTTGTCCAGATAATTTCCTTCTATTTTTAGTACAGACAGGGTCTGGCTCTTGCTCAGGCTGGTCTCAAACTCCTGACCTTGAGCGATCCTCCCGTCTCGGCCTCCCAGAGTGCTAGGATTACAGGCCTGAGGCACTGCACCCGGCCTCAGTATATCTATTTTGATGAAACCGAATTAGAATGATCTTGGCCATTAATAATGTCTCTGTACAAGGCACCGTTGAGCAGTAATGGAAGAGTCATGATGAGATAGAAAGAACACTGGGTTTTTAGTTCAAATTCTGGTCATACGTCTTACTGCCTGTGTGATCTTCTTTAAAATTTTTTATTTTTAATTATTATGGGTACATGATTCTTGTATATATTTATAGGGTACATGTGACATTTTGAAACAGGCATACAATGTGAATTAATCAAATCAGAGTAATTGGAGTATCCATCACCTCAGGCATTTAACATTTCTTTGTGTTAGGAACATTCCAATTCCAGTCTTTTAGTTATTTTAAAGTATACCCTAACTTATTGTTGATTGTAGTCACTTTGTTGTGCTATCCAAATATTTTCATTCTAAGTATCTAACAATATTTTTGCACACGTTAATCATCCCCACTTTATCCTCCACTCCCTGCACTACCTTTCCCAGCCTCTAGTAACCATCATTCTACTCTCTGTCTCCATGAGATCAACTGTTTTTAATATTTAGCCCCCACGTATGAGTGAAAACACGCTAGACTTGTCTTTCTGTGCTTGGCTTATTTAACTTAACATAATGTTCTCCAGTTCCACCCAGGTTGTTGCAAATGGCGGGATTTCATTCTTTTTTATGGCTACAGAATATTCATTCCATTGTGTATATATACCACCATTTCTTTATCCATTCATACGTTGATGGACACTTAGGTTGATTCCAAATCTTAGCTATTGTGAATAGTGCTGCAATAAACATGGGAGTGTAGATATCCTTTGGATATACTGAATTCCCTTCATTTGTATGTATATCTAGCAGTGGGATAGCTGGGTCATATGGTAGTTCCATTTTTAGTTTTCTGAGGAACCTCCATACTGTTCTCCGTAGTGGTTGCACTAATTTACATTCCCACCAACAGTGTACAAGGGTTCCCCTTCCTCCACATCCTCACCAGCATTCGTTAGGGCATGACTTTTTGATAAAAGCCATTTTAACTGTGTGAGATGATATTTCTTTGTAGTTTTGATTTGCGTTTCTCTGATGACTAATGATGTTGAGCATTTTTTCCTATGTCTGTTGGCCATTTGTATGTCTTCTTTTGAGAAATGTCTATTCAGATTCTTTGCCCATTTTTAAATCAGATTATTTGATTTTTTCCTACGAAGTTTTTGGTGTTATTATATTCTAGTTATTAATCCCTTGTCAGATGGCTAGTTTGCAAATATTTTCTCCCATTCTGTAGGCTGTCTCTTCCCTTTGTTGGTTGTTTCCTTTGCTGTACAGAAGCTTTTTAGTTTGATGTGATCCCATTTGTCCAATTTTGCTTTGATTGCCTGTGTTTAGGGGGTATCACTCAAGATATTTCTCTGATGCTTTCTTTTAGTAGTTTCATAATTCCAGGTCTTAGATTTAAGTCTTTAAGCTATTTTGAGTAGATTTTTGTGCATGGCAAGAGATAAGGGTCTAGTTTCATTCTTCTGCATATGGATGTCCTGTTTTCCCAGCACCATTTATTAAAGAGACTGTCCTTTCCCTGCTGTATGTTTTTGGCAACTTTGTCAAAGATAAGTTCACTATAGATGCGTGGATCTATGTGATATTAAAGCTGTCCTCATCTCTAATGTTTCCTACTTTCAAAAACTCTCTCGAGTGTTACGGATATATATATCCTAAGCACATATTCTGTGGGCTGCCATGGACAGTCAGACCCTGTCTCCATACACATAACCGTTGGGCCCTGGAGGGGGCTCATAACTCAGTGGCCTCAGACTAGACAATCTGGGTGAGAGGGCTAGTTTCCCTACATATTAGTCAGCCTACATTTATTCAAGCTTTGCAGAATTCTTTCATTTTTAGACTCAAAAGGCTTTTACATTTTATATGGCTATGACTATAAAAGCATCCTCTTGAAATGCAAAGACAAAGGAAAATCTTTCTAGCTGTATCAGAAAACCGGTAACTGCATCTAGACTCCCTAAGAAAATAGATTTGTAAACCAGTAAAGGAAACCGCATGGGACAGAGGCAGGGATAAAATACATGAAACATTACATCTGTCCAATGTGGAAGATTAACATCTGCTGCGGAATGTAGACCAATAAAACCTGACCATGGTCCTGACATTTGATCATTTCAGTTTTGGGCTGATAAATGTGGCTTAATCTCTCCCACTCCAGTTCATATTCAGACGTAGGCTATCTATGGCAGGAAGAAAGGCTCAGATGCTTTCAAGATGAAATATGTTCCTATGTCAAGAAGATGGAAAAGAACACCTTTCTTAGCTTAGCTTTGAGGCCACCATGCAAGATCAATATTCTTCTTTCTGAGATATTTCAAAAGCCACATTTTATCTCAGAGAAGAGATTCAAAACACAACAATTGCTGGTGCTTATTCTGAACTGTATGTGCTTCCAGTGAAGACAACTCTTGATGTTGTCTTCACCTGTTCCCCAGATAAATACAGTCATGTGTGAC
The DNA here is from genome assembly GCA_004363605.1 of Indri indri. Lineage (NCBI taxonomy): Eukaryota > Metazoa > Chordata > Mammalia > Primates > Indriidae > Indri > Indri indri. The sequence goes on from RJWJ010004251.1 coordinate 3,532, forward strand.
GGTTAATTTTATGTGTCACCTTGTCTTAACCACAGTGCCCAAATATTTGGCATAACATTATTCTGAATGTTTCTGTGAGGGTGTCTAGGGATGAGATTTAAATTTACATCAGTGGACTTTGAACAGATTGCCCTCCCTAATATGGGTGGGCCTTGTCCAATCAGTTGAAGGCTTAAATACAACAAAAAGCTGACTTTGCCCAAGCAAGAGGGATTTCTCTGGCACACTGCATTTGGACCTCATCTGCAATGTCAGCTCTTCCTGATTCTCCAGCAAACTGCCTTTGGACACAAACTGAAAGTTTTTCCTGAGTCTTCAGCCTGTGAGCCTCTGCCATTAGGGTTTAAACTTGCCAAGCCTCCAGAATCGTGAGCCAATTCCTTAAAGTAAATCTCCTCCTATACATATACACATGCTATTGGTTCTGTTTCTCTGGAGAACACTAATTAATATACCAAGGTCTCGCTTTCAAATGGAGAGGTTTTTAAAACATGGATGAACCTGGAAAACATTGTGCTAAGTGAAAGAAGCCAATCACAAAAGACCATGTGTTGCATGATACCTTTTATATGAAATGTCCAGAACAGGTAAATCCATGGAAACAGAAATCAGATTAGTGATTGCCTAGTCCTAGCAGGGATGAGAGCACATGAGGAGTGATTGCTAATCAGTATGAGGCTTCTTTTGGGGGTGATGAAATGTTCTAAAATTGATTGTGGTGATGGCTGCACAACTCTGTGAATGTATGACAAACTATTAAATCACACAATATTTTTTTTGAGTCAGGGTCTTACTATGTCCCCTAGGCTGGAGTACACATAGCTCACTGCAATCTCAAACTCCTGGGCTCAAGCAATCCTCTCGCCTCAGCCTCCCAAGTAGCTAGGACGACAGGCATGGGCCATGCCCCATTTATCTTTGTATTTTTTGTAGAGATGAGGTCTCGCTACGTTGCTCAGGCTAGTCTCAAACTCCTGGCCTCAAGTGATCCTCCCACCTCAACTTCCCAAAGTGTTGGGATTACAGGCATGAGCTACTGTACCCAGCCTAAATTGTACAAATTAAATGAGTGAGTTGTTTGGTATGTGAATAATATCTAAGGAAGTTAAGATATATTTTCTCAGTCACTTCTAGGTTTTCCATAACATTTCTCCAGCTCTCAGCAAGGTGGATTTTATATGTTTTTGTCTTTTTCTTAAGACTGGTATTGATTTTGTTTGACCGTTTTTATTGAGATGGGTATATCTGAAGGCCAAAAGAGGTCAAAAGAATTGATTATTCCATGAATACATACTATTCAGGGACCCAGACAATAAAAAGCAAGGAGTAATTACATTAAGAAATAGCCAATTTGGCTTGTAAGTTATTACACAAAGGGACTGTGTACTATAGGAGGTCATGTGCTCCTTTTCGTAGATATCTTTTAAAATAGGGTTTATAATAATGGGGAATAGTAAATTTTGAACTTTGCCTAACTAAAGACAGAGTATTGAATCAAGTAGCAATTCCCATCTGTCTGCTTTTTCTATTCTCTCAAAATGGCAGCCCTGGTATACAGTTTAGAAGAAGTTTTCTCATCTGGAAAAGCCAACATGAACAGGAGTTCCCATTTTAACCTAAGGTTTTGTTTAATCTCTGCTTTTTAAAAAATTTCATTCACAGTCACCATCTCTCTTCAGCCATGGTTACCCCCTTTTATGTATAATAAACTAATTTGAGGCCCCCCAATTTTCAGACTCTCTGATATGATTATAGTTGTAATGTTTAATATCAAGAAAGAAAATGTAAGTGTATTATGACTTCATTATTTGCATACATTTGAAAAATAGTGCTCATACTATTACTCTGCAGAGAAAGTCTGGGGTACATATGGGTTTATAGATTCTTTATAATAACTGCAAGTCTCCAAGGGTCTCACACCCATAAGTTCTACTGTTTTTATGAAATAGGGTGGCTAGAAGACAGAATGAATAACTTTCTATTTTTGTGAGGAAGAATATGAGATCACAGAAGGAAAACATAGGAGATGACTAGAAAGGAAATTTCCCTGGGGCATGAGCCTCCAGGAACAGTTTATAGATAGGCCCAGGAAATGGCATATCTACCCTAATCTCATGTGCAGTAGCAATATCTCATCACTGGCTAAGAATCATCTAGAACAGTGTAAGAGCCAGGCTGCTTAAGTTGAAATCTCCATGCTGAAATATAATATCTATGTGGCCTTAGATAAGTTACTGAACCCCTTTGTTCCTCGGCTTCTTCCTCTGTAAAACAGGCATCTTAACAGCACCAACCTTATAGGTTTTTTGTGGGGATTACATGAGTTAATATAAGTGCTTAGAACAGTGTCCTGTAATTATATATACAGGCAAATATATTAAGTGCTTATAATTTATAAACTAGTTGGGTAACACTAGGTAAATCAGCTCAACTCTCTTAAAGTGAGTGGCTCAAGCTGTAAAAAGACAGTTTGAGAGGATTTCCAGCTTCAAGGTCAGACATGTAAGGATCTTAAAAGTTGTCACTACCACTCTCATACAACAAGAAAAAAGCTGAACAAACCAAAAACCAACACCTCTTAGATCCATCACAGAACTGAGGTCAAAGCGTTAACTGCTGCCCCAAAATTGGAGAGACAGGCAGATACAAAGAATCATATCTCAGTGGAGCAAAACCCCAGAGTACAAACTGGCAGTGGAGCCAATACGGGGGTAAGAAACCTTAAAACTGTAATTGAATTTCTGGAGCGTCAGTGTGGACAAGTTTGAGATTTAAAAGCTCTGGGGGGTGGGTAGTCTTAGGCAAGCCCCACACTTCTGTGAATTTTACCACCAGGAGCCCTGTGACATTCTAATAGTGAAGATTAGAGAAAATTCCCCTCATATTTCCAGAATTAATATTGTTCAAATGGCAATACTACCCAAAGAAATTTACAAATTCAATGAAATCTCTATCAAAATATCAATGTTGTTCTTCACAGAAATAGAAAAAAAAAATCTTAAAATTTATATGGAACCACAAATGTCCCCAAATAACCAAAAAAATCCTGAGCAAAAAGAACAAAGCTGGAGACATCACACTACCTTGACTTCAAAATTTATTATAAAGCTATAGTGACCAAATCAGCATGGTACTGGTACAAAAACAGACATATAAACCAATGGAACAGAATAGAGAACCCAGGTATAAATCCACATATTTACAGCCAACTCATCTTCCACAAAAGCACCAAGAACATACCACGGGAAAAGGAGAGTCTTTTCAATAAATGGTGCTGGGCAAATGGTGCTGGGCAAACTGGATAACTACATGCAGAAGAATGAAACTAGACCACTATTTTTCACCATACACAAAAAAATCAAATAAAAATGGATTAAAGACTTAAATCTAAGACCTGAAACTATGAAACTGCTAGGAGAAGACATTGGGGAAATGCTCCAGGACATTGGTCTGGACAAAGATTTCTTGTGTAAGATCACAAAAGCACAGGTAACTAAAGAAAAAATAGATAAATGGGATTTCATCAAGATAAAAAGCATGTGCGCAGCAAAGGAAACAATCAACAAAGCGAAGAGACTACCCACAGAATGGGAAAAAATATTTGTAGACTACCCATCTGACAAGGGATTAAGAACCAGAACCTACAGGGACCTCAAACAACGGACTAGCAAAAAAAATAACAATAATCTGATTTTAAAATGAGCTAAAGATCTATATAGACATTTCTCAAAAGAAAATATACAAATGACCAATAGATATATGAAAAAATACTCAACATCACTGATCACCGGAGAGATGCAAATCAAAACTACAATAAGATATCATCTCATCCCAATTGAAGTGACTTTTTATCAAAAAGACAGGCAATAACAAATGCTGGTGAGGATGCAGAAAAAGGGGAAGCTCAAAAAATATTGCTGGAAATGTAAATTGGTACAAACACTATAGAGAACAGTATGTACGTTCCTCAGAAAACTAAAAAATAGCTGCATCAATTCCGTTACCGAGTATATATCCAAAAGAAAGGAAATTCATATATCAAAATGACACGTGTGTTCCCATGTTTACTGCAGCACTATTCGCAATAGCCAAAATATGGAATCGACCTAAGCGTCTACCAATGGATGAATAGATAAAGAAAATGCAGTACATATACACAATAGAATCTTATTCACCCATAAAAAAAGAATGAAATCCTGTCATTTGCAGCAACATAGATGGAACCAGAGGTCATTAAGGTAAGTGAAATGAGCCAGGCTCAGAAAGACAAACATCACATGTTCTCACTTATATGTGGGAGCTAAAAAAGAGGATTTCATGAGGATAGAGAGTAGATTGGTGGTTACCAGGGAAGCGGGGGGGAATGAAGAGTTGATTAATGGGTACAAATATATAGTTTGATAGATGAAATAAGACTTAGTGTTAGACATATCAGTAGGGTGACTATAGTTTACAAAAATCTATTGTATATTGTAAAATAGCTAGAAGAGAAGAATTGGAATGATTCTAGCATAAAGAAAAAGAAATATTTAAGATGATGGATACCCAAAGTACACTGATTTGATCTTTATATATTATTATGAATGTATTGAATTGTCAAATGCACCCTGAAACTATGCACATTTATTACGCATCAATAAAAAAAGAAAACAGTGAAGGAGAAATAGACTTTCTCTGAGAGGAGCCAAGATGGCAGACGAGAAAAGCCACCAGTCAGAGTGTCTCTGCAAAAAAGACAGATTTTAGAAGAAAGAGAAAAAAATAAACTAGCAGAGAAACACAGATCGGGTGAGGGTCGGAAGGAAGGGTGCCTGAAACTACAGGAGACTCCACGGGAAGACGGTGCGGAGGAGAACTGGAAGGAGAAAGGTCCCGAGAGGCTTGGAGACCAGCGACAAGGGTAGGTGGAGCAGATAACTTCCCCCTCCCTTGCATCTCGGACTGCTGGTGGGCTCCTGAGCGGTTGGAGAGACCTGCCGACACCGGCCCAGAGACGGCTGCCGCCAGTGAGCAGCGGCCTCTTGCGGACTCAGCGCCGGGCTCCCAGCCCCCTGGGGGAACCTCCCCGTGCCCAGACCCGAGCTTATCTGCAGACGCCATAGTGCTCCATTCTCTCCTTCCCTCTCGCTACCCGTGGGTGCCCAGAGAGACAATTTAGCCGTCGCACGAAGGCATCTCCAAGGAACGGGACTTGTCCTTTTGGGGCCCTATAGCAGACTGAGGGGTACTCAGACTGCGAGCTCCCTGCCTGCCAGCCCTCCCAGGCGCTGCTTGCCTGGCGACTCCAGGAGAGCGGGGCAAATCCCAAGGTGTAGTGAAATCAATCCAGCTTGGGCACCCTGTAGGTGATTCAAGACCAGCACACTTCCCCCTGCCAGGGTCAGGGATTGATCTCCAGGGCCCAGGGGACAGGCCTCCAGACTAGACCCTGTACACCCAGGTCACAATCGCAGTGCCCCCGGGCACAAAAGGGAGATCTGTGAAAGAGCCTACGGAGGAGTGTGTGCCTTCAGGGGCAGATCAGCGTGCCTGAGCGGCAACCATCCTCCCAAAAGAGGGCTGTGCACCCAGCTCAGGCTGCGATCCTGGGTAGGGAACCTCACGGCCCACGTCACAACCAGGGGAGATCCATTGGCCTGAGGTCCTGCTTGCTGGCAAAGACCTGGGAGAGGCCACGGAGTGTGGGATGGTGGAGGGGAGTGAGACATGCTCCAGAGTGTGGATCTCAGACAGCCCCACCCCCCAAGCCCAGACTTTCAGCTGAGTGGAGCCATTTCAGCCCCTCCCGGCAGCTTTGCACAGAAACAAAGAGTAAACCTTTGACCCCGGCTAACAGCAGTTATGGAACCGGAGGACAGGCGACCCAACCCAGCCCCACCCAGACTCACTCCCGGTCCTGCCCCCGCCGAGGTGGAGAATAAGGACACACCTGGAAGCTCCAGGGCCCCACACACCTCCTGAGGCACAAGAGGGCCTCTCCAGAGGAAGAGGAGCTGGCTACAGGACCCAAAAACAGCACTGCAGCTCACTCCTCCCAGCAAGTGCCACCTACTGACAGAGAGGTCATCCTGCACACCCTTTTACTGCATCTACTGATACATCATAAAGGGTGTGGTTGTATCTCACCCACAAACACTGCCTACTGGCTCAGAGACTAAACAGGGCGTGCCATTATCCAAATGAAAATCTAAAGGCAAAAAGAAACAACTGATCAAGATGGGAAGGAACCAGTGAAAGAACTCTGGAAGTATGAAGACTCGAACAGAAAGCACACCCCCAAAGAGGAACAACAGCTCCCCAGCAATGGACATTAACCAAACTCAGAACACTAAAATGACAGAAGAAGAATTTCAAACATGGATTGTAAGAAAACTCAATGATATGCAAGAAAAAATGGATGACCAACACAAAGAAACCACAAAAAAAAAATCCAGGACTTGGAAGAAAAAATTCACTAAAGAAATTGAAATATTAAAGAAAACTCAAACCGATCTCCTGGAAATGAAGGACTTATTCGGGGAACTACAAAACACAGTAGAAAGCCTCAAGAACAGGGTAGATCAAACAGAAGAAAGAATCTCAGAGATTGAAGACAACTCTTTCCAATTAAATAAGTCGGTCACAGAGATCGAGCAGAAAATTAAGAGAAAAGAAATAAGCCTACAAGAAATGTGGGATTATGTGAAAAAAACGAACCAGAGGGTGATAGGAGTTCCGGAAGGTGAAGAAGAAAACACGCGAGGGCTGGATAAGCTATTTGAAGAATTAATAGAGGAAAATTTTCCAGGCTTGCTAAAAATCTAGATATACAGGTACAAGAAGCTCGACGGACCCCAGGGAGATTGAATGCAAATAGGAAGACACCACGTCACACAATGATCAGATTGACCAAAATAGCCACTAAAGAGGCCCTTCTATGAGCTGTAAGGTGAAAGAAACAAGTAACATACAAAGGAAAGCCCATCAGAATAACTCCAGAGTTCTCAACTGAAACCCTACAAGCCAGAAAACACTGGGGCCCCATTCTCATTCTTCCAAAACAGAATAATGCCCAGCCTAGAATCTTCTACCCTGCAAAACTAAGTTTCATATATGAAGGAGAAATAAAGACATTCTCAGATAAGCAAAGACTGAGGGAATTCACCAAGACAAGACCAGCTCTGAAAGAAGTACGCCAAAACAGAATTACACAAGGATCAGCACAATCAACACTCTCAAATGTAAAACCACTCAAAAGTTAAAGATCAAAGGCTAGATTCCACAATGGCTCAAGAGAGAAAACAAAGCAACAAAATGCAACCCAACAGAATGAACAGTAATTCACCCCACTTATCAGTTCTCTCAATAAATGTGAATGGTTTGAACTCCCCTCTCAAGAGACACAGGATGGCTGAATGGATGGAAAAAAAAAAGCTAAGCATCTGCGGTCTCCAGGAAACACATCTAACCCGCAAGGATGCATTTAGACTCAAGGTAAAGGGGTGGAAATCAATATTTCAAGCAAATAGAAGCCAAAAGAAGGCTGATGTGGCAGTTTTGATCTCAGACAACTTGGTTTTTAAATCAACAAAAGTAATCAAAGACAAACAGGGTCAGTGTACAGTGGTGAAGGGTACAGTTCAACAAGAAGACATAACAATTCTAAATATGTATGCACCCAACTTAGGTGCACCCAGATTCATAAAGCAAACTCTACTTGATCTAAACAAATTGATAGACAGCAACCCATAATAGTCGGAGACTTCAACACCCCACTGACAGCACAGGGCAGATCCTCTAAACAGAAAATTAACAAAGAAATAATGGACTTAAACAGAACTCTAGAACAAGTGGGCCTGACTGACATTTACAGGACATTCTACCCAAAAACCACAGAATATACATTCTTCTCATGAGCTCATGGGACATTCTCTAAGATTGACCATATTCTAGGACACAAAGCATGTCTCAAAAAATTTTAAAAAATAGAAATTATACCATGCATCTTCTCAGATTACAGCAGAATAAAAATAGAAATCAACCCCAACAGAAACTCTCATCTCTACACAAAGTCATGGAAATTAAATAACCTTCTACTGAACATTTCCTTCATAAACAAGGAAGTAAAGATGGAAATCAAAAGATTCTTTGAACTAAATGACTAAGGTGAAACAAGTTATCAAAATCTGTGGGATGCAGCCAAAGCAGTCCTGAGAGGAAAGTTTATTTCCATAAATGCCTATATCCAAAAGTCAAAAAGAGAACAAATAGACAACCTAATGAATCGACTCAAGTAACTGGAAAAAGAAGAACAGACCAACCCAAACACAGCGAAAGAGGGGAAATTAGTAAGATCAAATCAGAACTAAATGAAATTGACAACAGGGAAACTATATGGAAGATTAATAAAACAAAAAGTTGGCTCTTTGAAAAAATAAACAAAATTGACACGCCTATGGCTAAACTAACAAAAAACAGAAAACAAAAGTCTCTAATAAGCTCCATCGGGGAAAAAAAGGAGAAGTTACAACAAATGCCATGGAGATTCATGATGTAATTTATGAATATTACAAAAACCTTTATGCACACAAACTGGAAAATGTGGAGGAAATGGACACATTTTTAGAAACACCCAGCCTCCCTAGGCTCAACCAGGAAGAAATAGAATTCCTGAACAGACCAATATCAAGGACTGAAATTGAAACAGCAATAAAAAACATTCCAAAAAGAAAAGCCCCAGACCAGATGGTTTCACACCCGAATTTTACCACACCTACAAAGAAGCACTGGTGCCTATCCTGCAGAAATTATTCCACAGCATCGAGAATGATGGATTCCTCCCCAACACGTTTTATGAAGCCAACATAACCCTGATACCAAAACCAGTAAAGAATGCAACAAAAAAGGACAACTACAGACCAATATCCCTTATGAATATAGATGCAAAAATTCTCAAAAAAAACTCTACCTAACCGAATCCAGGTGCTTATTAAGAAAACAATCCATCATGACCAAGTGGGCTTCATCCCAGAGATGCAGGGATGGTTCAACATACGCAAATCTATGAATGTAATTCACCACATAAGCAGAAGGAAAAACAAAAACCATATGATTCTCTCAACAGACGCACAAAAAGCATTTGACAAAATTCAACACCCGTTTATGAGAAGAACGCTTAACAAAATAGACATAGACAGGACTTACCTAAAAATGATACAAGCCATATATGACAAACCCACAGCCAACATCATACTGAATGGGGAAAAATTGAAAGCATTCCCACTTAGAACTGGAACCAGACAAGGTTGCCCACTATCTCCACTTCTGTTCACCATAGTGCTGGAAGTCCTGGCCACAGCAATCAGGCAAGAGAGTGGAATTAAAGGCATACGAATGGGAATAGAAGAGATCAAACACTCACTATTTGCTGATGACATGATATTATATCTAGAAAACCCCATGGATTCAACCAAGAGGCTCCTGGAATTGATAAATAAATTCAGTAAAGTCTCAGGATATAAAATCAATACACACAAATCAGAGGCTTTCATATACACCAATAGCAGTCATACCGAGAACCAAATCAAAGACTCAATTCCCTTCACAATAGCAACAAAGAATATAAAGTATCTAGGAATATATTTAATTAAGGAGGTAAAAGACCTCTACAGGGAGAACTATGAAACATTGAGGAAGGAAATACAGAGGACGTAAACAGGTGAAAACCATACCATGCTCGTGGATCGGCAGAATCAACATCGTTAAGATGTCTATACTACCCAAAGTGATCTACAGGTTCAATGCAATCCCTATTAAAATACCAACATCATTCTTCACAGATGTAGAAAAATTAATTTTATGCTTCGTATGGAACCAGAGAAGACCCAGCATAGCAAAAACAATTCTAGGCAATAAAAACAAAATGGGAGGTATCAACTTACCAGACTTCAAACTTTTTTATAAGGCTGTAGTAATCAAAACAGCTTGGTACTGGCACAAAAATAGAGCCATTGACCAGTAGAACAGAACTGAGAACCCAGCTATAAAACCATCCTCATATAGCCACCTAATCTTTGACAAAGCAGACAAAAACATACACTGGGGAAAAGAATCCTTGTTCAATAAATGGTGCTGGGAAAACTGGATAGCCACATGTAGAAGACTGAACCAGGATCCACACCTCTCACCTCTCACAAAAATCAACTCACGCTGGGTAACAGACTTAAACCTGAGGAGGGAAACTATTAGAATTCTAGAGGAAGATGTTGGAGATACTCTTCTAGACATTGGCCTAGGCAAAGAATTTATGAAGAAGACCCCAAAGGCAATCACAGCAACAACCAAAATAAATAAATGGGACCTGATCAAATTAAAAAGCTTCTGCACAGCCAAAGAAACTGTCACAAGAGCAAACAGACAGCCTACAGAATGGGAGAAAATTTTTTCATGCTACAAATCCCATAAAAGGCTGATAACTAGAATCTACTTAGAACTCAGGAAAATCAACAAGAAAAAATCAAACGACCCTATCAAAAAGTGGGCAAAGGACATGAACAGAAACTTTCCAAAAGAAGACAGAATAATGGCCAAAAAACATATGAAAAAATGCTCAGCATCTGTAATCATCAAGGAAATGCAAATCAAAACCACAATGAGATAGCACTTATCTCCAGTGAGACTGGCCTTTATCGAAAAGTCCCAAAACGATAAATGTTGGCGTGGATGCGGAGAGATAGGAACACTCATACACTGCTTATGGGACTGCAAACTAGTGCAACCTCTGTGGAAAGCAATATGGAGATACCTTAAAGAGATACAAGTAGCATTACCATTTGATCCAGCAATCCCATTACTGGGCATGTGCCCAAAAGAACAAATGATACTCTACAAGAAAGACACGTGCACCCGAATGTTTATAGCAGCACAATTCGCAATTGCAAAGATGTGGAAACAACCCAAGTGTCCATCAATACATGAGTGGATTAATAAAATGTGGTATATGTATACCATGAAGTACTATTCAGCTTCAAGAAACAATGGTGATGTAGCACCTCCTGTATACTCCTGGATAGAGCGGGAACGCATTCTACTAAGTGAAGTATCCCAAGAATGGAAAGACAAGCACCACATGTACTCACCACCAAATTGGTATTAACTGATCAACACATAAGTGCACATATAAGAATAACATTTATTGGATGTTGGGCAGGGGGAGGGGGGAGGGGGAGGAGGGGACGGGCATATCCATCCACAAAGAGTGTGATGCGCACCATCCGCGGGACGGGCACGCTTGAAGCTCGGACTTGAGGGGGGAGGGGGGGCAAGAGCAACATACGTAACGTAAATATCTGTACCCCCATAATATGCTGAAATAAAAAAAAAAGCAACAAAAAAAGACTTTCTCAGACAAACAAAAATTGAGAGATTTTATTGCCATTAGATATGCCTTGTGAGAAATGTTAAAAGAAGTTCTTCAAAGAAGGAGATTATATCAGAAACTTGTATCTACATAAACAAAAGAAGGGCATTAAAGAGCAAATAAATAATGGCAAAATAAAATGATTTGTTTTTCTTATTCTTTGTTGACAAAACAGATAATAGTTGCCTCAAATGATAATTTGGTACAATGTATTCAATAATTATAGTGCATGGATAGGTAAAATGAAGGACAGCAATGTTATAAGGAACTAGAGAAAGTAACTAGGAATATTCTGCTATAAGATACTTGCACTACCCATGAAATAGAGTAGTGAAAGTATACTCGGATTATTTATAATTGAGAACTCTAAAACAACCACTAAAGAAGGCTTAAAAAGAAATATAATTGATATGGTAAGAGAGAAAATGGAATGATATAAATGCTCAATTAAAATGACGGAAGGCTGAACAGTATTTATTGTGTATATATGCCACATTTTCTTTATCCATTCATCCATCGATGAATACTTAGGTTGATTACAAATATTGGCTATTGTGAATAATGGTGCAATGAACATGAGAGTTTGGATATCTCTTCAACGACTGATTTACTTTCCTTTGGTTATATACCCAAAAGTGGAATTGCTGGATCACATGGTAGTTTCATTTTTAATTTTTTAATTAAATTTTAAAATTTTTAAGGAAACTCTATACTGTTTTCCAAAACGGTTATACTGATTTACATTCCCACCAATAGTGTACATTTTTCTCCATATCCTTGCCAACATTTATCTTTGATCTTTTTTATAATAGCCATTCTAATAAGTATGAGGTCACATGTCATTGTGGTTTGAATTTGCATTTCCCTGATGATTAGTGATATTGTTGGCCATTTGTATGTCTTCTGTTGAGAAATGTCTTTTTAGGTTCTTTGTCCATTTTTTAATCAGGTTATTCATTTTCTTTCAATTGTTTGAGTTCTTTATATATTTTGGATATTAACCCCCTATCGTATGTATGGTTTGCAAATATTTCCTCTATTCTACAGGTTACCTCTTCATTGTGTTGAGTGTGGTCCTTTGCTGTTGAAATCCTGTCATTTGCAACAACACGAATGAACCTGGAGGACATTATGCTAGTGAAATAAGCTAGGCACAGGAAGCAAATACTGTATGATTTCACTTATCTGTGGAATCTTAGAAAGTTGAGCTCGTAAAAGTAGAGAGTGGAATTGTAGTTACCAGGGTCTAGGCGATGAGAGAGGATTGGGGAGATGTTGGTTAAAAAATATAAAATTTCAGCTTGACAAGAGAAATAAGTTCCAGAGATCTATTGTGCAGCATGGTGATTATAGATAATAACAATGTATCCTACATTTGAAAATTACTGAAGCAGATTTTAAATATTCTTACCACAAAAAATTATAAGTATGTGAGGTGATGGATATGTTAATTAGCTTGATTTAGTCATTTCACAACATATACATATATCAAAACATAATGTTGTACACCATCAATACATACAATTTCTGGCCAGGCACGGTGGCTCACACCTGTAATCCTAGAACTCTGGGAGGCCCAAGCGGGAGGATCGCTTGAGGCCAGGAGTTTGAGACCAACCAGAGCAAGACCGAGACCCCATCTGTACTAAAAATAGAAAAAATTAGCTGGGTGTGGTGGCGCACGCCTGTAGTCCCAGATAATCTGGAGGCTAAGGAAGGAGGATCACTTGAGCCCGGGAGTTGGAGGTTGTACTAGGCCGGGTGACAGAGCGAGACCCTGTCTCAAAAAAAAAAAAAAATATATATATATATATATATACACACACACACACACACGTGTATAATTTTTGTCAGTTAACAAAAATTAAAATTAAAAAAACAAAGAAGGCAGAAAAAGAGTGAAAGACTGAAAAATAAACCAAGAAAAAGGATAACACGTAGAAAACAGAAACAAATATGGTAGATATTAGTCTGACTATATCAATAATCACACTGAATATCCATGGTCTAAATACACCAATTAAAAGACACAGACTGTCAAAATGGATTAAAAAAAGAAAATGCAACTACATGCTGTCTGCAAGAAATCCACTTTAAATATAAAGATAGCTTAAAAGATATGCTATGTTAACACTAATTAATAGAAGGCTGGAGTAGCTATTAATATATTAATTTCAGACAAAGCTGCCTTCAAAGCAAAGAAAATTATCTGGGATAAAGAGAGTTACTACATAATGATAAAGGAGTCAATTCTCCAAGAACACATAACAATCCCTAACAGCAGAGTGTCAAAACAAGGGAGGCAGAAACTGATAGAACTACAAGGAGAAATCGACAAATCCACTAAATTCATTGGAGAGCTCAACACCCTTCTATCAGTAACTGACAGACACGGCAGGGAGAAAATCAATAAGGACACAGTTGAACTGAACAGCAAAATACACATTATTCACAAGCTCACACAGAACATTTACCAAAATAGACCACATTCTGGGGCACATAATACATATTAACAAATTTAAAAGAATAGAAATCATACAAAGTATGCTGTTAAACCACAAAAGAATTGAACTAAAAATAAATAGCAGAAAGATACCTGAAAGACCTCAAAATATGTAGAGATTAAACAAAACACTTCTAAATAACGTATAGGTCAAAGAAGACATCTCGAGAGAAATTTTAAAATATTTAGAAATAAATGATAATGGAAATACAGCTTATCAAAAGTTGTGAGGTACAGCAAAAGTACTGCTTAGAAGGAAATTTATAGTATTGAATACAGATACTAGAAAAGAAGAAAGATCTAAATCATAGTCTAACCTTTTACCTTAGGAAACTAGGAAAAGAAGAGTAAATTATATCCAAAATATGCAGAAGAAAAGAAATAAAAATTGGAGCAGAAATCAATGAAATCAAACACAGGAAATTAACAAAGAAAAATAAACAAAACCAAAACTGGTTCTTCGAAAATATCAAGAAAATTTATAATCCACTAGCCAAATTAATAGAAAAGGAGAAAAGACACAAATTACTAACGTTAGAAATGAAAGAGAAGCCATCACTGTTGATCCCATGGACATCACAAGCATAATAATGAACAATTCTACGCTCACAAATTTCATAACTTAACTGAAATGGACCAATTCCTTAAGAGACACAATCTGCCAAAACTCACATAGGGAGAAACAGATAATCTAAATATGACTATATCTATTAATGAAACTGAATTAATAACTAATAACCTTCCAAAAGTGAAAGTACCAGGCCAAGATGGGTACACTGGTGAATTTTACCAAATATTTAAAGAAGAAATTATACAAATTCTCTACAATTCATTCTAGAAAATAAAAGCAAAGGTATTATAATATTTCCCCATTCATTCTATGAGGATGGTGTTACTCGAATACCAAAAATAAACAAAGGCATTACAAGACAGGAAAACTATAAAACTCCTAGGAGATTACAGAGAAGAAAATTGTAAGTGACCTTGGGATTGGTAATGACTTTTGAGATACAAAATCAAAAACATGATCAATGAAAGAAAAAATTGATGAGATGGATTTTGTTAAAATTAAAAACTTCTGTTCTGCAAAAGCCACTGTTTACAGAATGAAAAGACAAGCCACAGACTGAGAGAAAATCTTTGCAAAACACATATCTAATAATGGACTGGCATCCAAACATACAAAGAACTCTTAAAACTTAACAATAAGCAAACAACCCACTTTAAAAATGGACAAAAGATCTGAACAGACACCTCATGACAGAAAAAACACAGGTGGCAATTAAGCATATGAAAAGATGCTCAACATCATATGTCATTAGAGAGTAGCAAATTAAAACAGCTAAAAAGTCCAAAATAGTGACATCAAATCCTGGCAAGGATATTTAGCAACAGGAATTCTCATTCATTGCTGGTGGGAGTTCAAAATGGGACAAGCCAATCTCGAAGACAGTTTGGCAATGTCTTACTAAATTAAACACAGTCTTACCATATGATCCAGCAGTCACGCTCCTTTGTGTTTATCCAAATGTATTAAAAATTGATGTCCACATTAAAACCTACACACAAAGGTTTACAACAGCTTTATACCTAATTGCGAAAACTTGGAAATAACCAGGATGTCTTTCAACAGGTGAAAGGATACATAAACTGTGGTACATCTAGACAATGGGACATTATTCAGCAATACATAAACAATATATCAAGACATAAAAAGATATAGAGGAATCTTAAATACATATTACTAAGTGAAAGAAGCCACACTGAATACGTTGCATACTATATGATTCCAAATATATGACATTCTAGAAAAGGCAAAACTAGGGAGAGAGTAAAAAGTTCAGTGGTTGCCAGGGGCCCCAGGGGAGAGAGGAAGGATGAACAGGTGGCGCACAGGGCATTTTTAGAGCACCGGAACTATTCTGTATGGTGCTGTAATGGTGGATGCATGTCATGGTGCGTATGTCAAAACTCTGTGCACGTACAAGGCAAAGTGTGAATTCTAATGTACACTATGCACTTTAGTTAATAATAGTGTGTCAATATTGGCTGATCAATTGTAACAAGTGTCTCACACTAATGGAAGATGTTAATAATAGGGGAAACTGGGGAGGGGGTTGGGGAGTATATGAGGACTCTGTACTTTCCCTTCAATTTTTTTTGTAAAACTGAAACTGCTCTAAAAAATAGAATCTATTTTTTTCAAGACAGTTTGAAACAATCAGGAAAATGTAAAATAGACTTGGTAATAGGTGATATTAAGAAATTCCTGGCAACTTGTATCTTTGAGTGGAGCATGATGATGGTGCGGTGGTTATCATACACTACAACAGTCCTTATCAGAGATGCACACTGAAATACTTACGTGCGTGATGACATACCTGGGATGTGCTTTAAAATACTCCAGAAAAAAAATACTGTGCTTTAAAATACTTCAGAAAAAAAAATACTGGGTGTGAGGGTTGAGGGTAGCTGAAATGAGATCAGAAAAAAACAGTGGGTGATGGATACATAGGCTTCATTATATTAGACTCTCTGGTTTTGTGTATGCTTGAAAATTTCCATAATAAAAAGTTTTTTTAAATACATGTGGATTGAAATACAAGAAGAACACAAAGGTTTCTTCTAGCCCTAAGGTTCTTTGATTCTACAGCCAGGAACATGCCCAGCTCTTACTCAATGCAAACACTGTGTGGGAGGCTGGGTGTTCTCGATAATCAATAAGAATGCATTCTCCATCAATCTCTAACATCCACCCGTAAGAACAGCCTGTCATGGATTTTTCTCAGGAACTTTTTGACATGTTAGCAGTGATGTTGACCACTGGGTGCTTTTCAAAATCTCCTGTTCCTTCAGCCCAACAGCAACTGTCTGTAATATGATACTTCCAGACTGTGGTATTGCCGTGATTTTAAACTTCTTTGGAATAATTATTTTTACATATTTGTGTTCAAGCCACAGCTATAACATTTTCCCCCAGAAATACACTGCAATCTGTTTCATCTTTGTACTTTATAGTTAAATATAGTGGAAAATTGAGTTTTAAAGTTATGACAACATTTATTCCCAAAAACAACTCTTCCAATTTCTACAACCTTACTACCAAGTGTAAACAATAATGATAAACTGCTAAATATATATATATATATATACAACTGTCTTTAGAAAAGGTGATCTTGGCCGGGCGCGGTGGCTCACGCCTGTAATCCTAGCACTCTGGGAGGTCGAGGCAGGTGGATCGTTTGAGCTCCAGGAGTTCGAGACCAGCCTGAACAAGAGCAAGACCCCGTCTCTACTAAAAACATAGAAAGAAATTAGCTGGACAACTAAAAATATATAGAAAAAATTAGCCGGGCATGGTGGCACATGCCTGTAGTCCCAGCTACTCGGGAGGCTGAGGCAGGAGGATCGCTTGAGCCTAGGAGTTTGAGGTTGCTGTGAGCTAGGCTGACACCACGGCACTCTAGCCTGGGCAACAGAGTGAGACTCTGTATCAGAAAAAAAAAAGAAAAGAAAAGGTGATCTTTCTGTTTCCAACAGGATGGAATTCAGATTTTTTAATAGAGTAACTGGTCAAATCACCAGTTGATAGAAACACTGGGTTAAAGCTAAGAGAAAATCCTAGGCAGCCCTAAAAGGATCAGAGTTCACTTTTCTGCATGTGGCTATTTAAATTTAAATTCATTAAATTAAGTTAAATTAAAAATTCATAGCCAGGCCCTGAAATCCCAGCTACTCAGGAGGCTGAGGAGGGAGGACCATTTGAGCCCAGAAGTTTAAGTTCCAGACCAGCCTGGGCAACATAGCAAGACCGTGTCTCAAAAGAATAAATCATCTCCTTAGTCACGCTAGTCACATTTTAAGTGTTCAGTAGCCACACGTGGCTAATGGCTACTGTACTGGAAGGAACGCATAGACAGGAGTGCACTGTGCTAGTGCATAGGGGCTAAGAGTATGAGCTTTGAAATCGAAACAAATTTCTACTCCACGCTCCTCAATCACCCAACCCTGCGGTCTTGGGTGATTTACCTAACTTTTCTAATCCTCACTTTCCTCATCTGTGAAATGAGAATGACAACAGTATCTACTTCACAGCGTGAAAGTGAGGATTAGTGAGATAATACACACAACAGTGAACTTCAGTGGCTCCATGTGCTAGGCTTCTGCAATACAAAGAAGAAATAAACATGTCCACTGACCTCAAACAAACATACACTGCAATAGAGGAGAAATGCATGTAAACAAGTAAGTTATAATATGCTATTCCAGACATAGAAATGATGTTATTCCTCAAAAGTCATCCAACAAAGCCTTATAAAAGAGGTGGCATTCGAGCAGAGGCTTAAAGAGTATATAGGAGTTTGCCAGGTACAGAAGGGGAAAAAACATTCCAGGCAGAGAAAAACAATGTGAGCAAAGGTGTAAAAGGACTAAAGAACCCACCTAGCATGTTGCAGAACTGGGACAAGACCGGTGCAGAGAGTGGGTAGGGGCATGTTTAATATAAGGCGGCCTCTGAAGAAAACATCGACAGGCAGCAAAAATCTCAGAATGTACCAGCTGACATAAGGCAATTACCACTTTGTTCATTTTCCACAAACAGCTGTGCTCTCCTCCTCACTCAGCATTAGGAATGTCTCTCTAGAGAATTACAGCTTCCAGCTGCTACCTTTCCCTCAGCCACAAACAAATTCACCAAGGAGAATAATGTTGATCTAATTCTACACACTCACAGTCATAGGCAAGGTTTGAGCTGAGAGGCGAGAACGTTAGTGAACACACTTTCTCCAAGAAGTAGAAAAGACAACTAGCATTTAGTGGACATCTACCATGTGCCAGTCGCTATAATGAAAAGTGATGCCATTTCACATTCTAAACAACTCTATGGAGTAGCAGTTATTCCCATTTTTGAGATTTCTAAAACTACTCCACTCAAAGAAGTTAAATGGCTGTCCAAGATCTCATGGTAAGGAAGTGACAGCTGATTTTGAAGCCCACATCCATGCTCTTAGAAAAGACCCAACTTGGCTTGGCATGGTGGCCCACGCCTATAATCCTAGCACTTTGGGAGGCCAAAGCAGGAGGATCACTTGAGGCCAGGTATTCGAGACCTGCCTCAGCAACATAGCCCATAGAGACCTTGTCTCTACAAAAAAATAGAAAAATTAGCTGGGCATGATGGTACGCACCTGTAGTCCAGGCTACTTGGGAGGCTGAGGAAGGAGAATTGCTTGAGCCCAGGAGTCTGAGTTTGCAGTGAGCTATGATACCACCGCACTCTAGCCTGGGCAACAGAGTGAGACCTTGTCTCAAAAAAAAAAAAAAAAAAAGACATATGGAAAACAGCAAAATAGCAGAAGTAAGACCTTCCTTATAAGTAATTACTTTAAATGTAAATGGATTAAACTCTGCAATACAGAGACTCACAGTATGGATTTAAGAAACAGGATCCAATTACACTCATGTGCTACATAAGGATGTTTTAGTTTTTTGGTCAATGAAGGACCATATATATAATGGTGGTTCCACAAGATTATAATACCATATTTTTCTATGTTAATACTGTACCTTTTCTATGTTTAGATATATATAGATATACAAATACCACTGGATTACAATTGCCTACAGTATTCAGTACAGAAACATGCTGCACAGGTTTATAGTCTAGGAGCAATAGGCTATACCATATAGCCTAGGTGTGTAGTAGGCTATACCATCTAGGTTTGTGTAGGTACACTACTTTGTTCGAACAACAACAAAATTGCCTAATGATGCATTTCTCTGAATGTATCCCCATTGCTAAACGACACATGGCCGTATATGTTATCTACAACAGACTTACTTTAGTCCAAGACAGAAATAGGTTGAAACTGAAAAGATGAAAAAGGATATTCCATGCAAACAGTAACCAAAATAGAATTGAGGGTTATGCTAAAATAAGACAATAGAGACTTTAAGTCAAAAGTCAACAAGAATGCCAAACCCATTCAATGGAAAAAGAACAGTCTGTTCAACAAATGGAGTAGGGACAACTGTATTTCCACATCAAAAAAATGAATTTGGACCCCTACCTGACACCAAATATAAACATTAACTCAAAATGGATAAAACCTAAATTAAGACCCACAACCATAAAACTCTTAGAAGAAAACACAGGGATAAATCTTCATGACTTTGGATTTGGCAATGGATTCTTAGATATGATACCAAAAGCATGATCAACAAAGAAAAAAACAGATAAATTGGACTTCGTTAAAATTAAAAATTGTGTACATCAAAGGATATCATCAAGAAAGTGAAAAAGCAACCTACAAAATGGGAGAAAGTATTTGGAAATCATATATCTAGTAAGGGTTTAATATCCAAATGAAGTTTAAAAAAAA
Organism: Indri indri; assembly: GCA_004363605.1. NCBI lineage: Eukaryota > Metazoa > Chordata > Mammalia > Primates > Indriidae > Indri > Indri indri. The sequence continues at coordinate 23,816 of RJWJ010004251.1, forward strand.
AAAAACCTCCTACAACTTAACAATGAAAAAACAAACAGCCCAACGCAAAAATGGGCAAAGAACTTGAGTAGACATATTTCAAAAAAAGATATACAAATGGCCAATTGGCATATGAAAAGATGCTCATCATTAGTCACCAGGGAAATGAAAATCAAAGCTACAAAGAGATACCACTTCGCATCTACTAGTTTGGTTATTATTAGTAATTAAAACACACACACAAGTGTTGACAAGGATATGGAAAAGTTGGAACCCTTATATATTGTTGGTAGGAATGTGAAATGGTGTGGCTGTTGTAGAAAACAGTTTGACACTTCTTCAAAAAGCTTAATATAGAATTACCACATGAGCCAGCAATTCCACTCCCAGGTATATACCTAAAGGAACTGAAAATAGGCATTCAAACAAAAACTTGGACATGAATATTCACAGCAACACTATTCATAATAGCCAATATATGAAAACAACCCAAATGCGTATGAACAAATGAATGGATAATATGTGGTAAATACATACAATGGACTATTTACTATTTGGCACTAAAAAGAAATGATATATTAATATGTACTAAAACATGGATGAACCTTGAAAACATTATGCTAAATGAAAAAAGCCAGACAGAAAAGACAAATATTATATGATTCCACTTTTATGAAATTCCTAGAATAGGCAAATTCATACAGACTGTAAATAAATTAGAGATTACTAGGGTCTGAAGGTGAGAGGGAATGGGGAGTTATTGTTTAATGGTTACAGAGTTTCTGTTCGGGGTGATGAAAAAGTTTTAGAAACAGTAGTGATGGTTGTACAACATTATGAATGTAATTAATGCCATTGAATTGTATACTTACAAATGGCCAAAATCATAAATTTTGTTATATATATTTCACCAAAATAAAATATTCAAAAAAGGTACACGGACTGCCTCAAAGCTTACTCTTGACCACCTCCCTGGCAGCTTCCACATTTTTAAAACATGAATAATAATCCCTGCCCTACCTCTCTCATCCTTGTCCTTTTTTTTCCTAAGGCAAGCATTAAAATGAGGTTTATTGAAGAGAGAAAGATAGGATTATAGGGCAAGAGCAAGACACAGGTTTACAGAGCATGGTATATATGCCACAGGAACCCACTGTCACAGCAAAGGGAGAGAAAAAGGAAGGGGCCAAGAAAAGGCTCATACTCATTCTAAGAATCAGATTAAACAGGAGACGTGACAGGACTTTCTAAACTACAAAGGACTAAAATCAGGTGCCATTACTATCTTGGAGATTTATACACAGAACACCACACTAAGTTGGCCTTCAGTACTGTACAATAAAACGTATTTGTTTTGCCATATCTAGCTAGCAGTTCAAAGATAATTTCAATTGCGGTGTCAGTTTCCAGTGACACTACTCCAAGCAGGTAAAACACTACACTTGACCAGACTGATAAAGATCACTGGTCAGACTGGTTGTGACTACAACTTTTCCATTTAATAGCATACTTCCTTTCTGCGTATCTTGCACATGCTTGTCACAAAAGATTTATTCACCTAGGATCTGAGAACACTGATCAAAGAGGAAGTGTTTTTTGTTTAAAAAAAAAAAAAGTGCAGCTGTCAGCTCTTTCTCAGCGAGACCAAGGAGAGTTGCCGAGGGGCCTACACGGCACGGAGTGCCAGGGAGAACAGCGAGGATCGACGGAGTGGCTGTGGCCTCCGGTTCTTGAAATGGCTCCCAGACTAAGACCTACCACAGGCACAGTCAGCTTCCGGAGAGAGTTCTTCAGTCTTTTCAGTTCTGCTGAGCAGTATGTTTTAGAAAGCGTCCCCAAAGGGGACCTGGCACGTCACCAGGTTATTGGCACTGAAGCAGCACTGCTCACAGCAAAACATGGTCTTAGACTGGATTTGTTTGGAGGACACAGGGTGAAAGGCTTCCAGTGCAGCTACTCAAGGGCATCTTGAAGTGAAAAACCAAGTCCAACACCTCCAAACAAGGCTGAGGGGCCAGTGCTCAATAAGACGTAACCCCAACACCCTATTTTATTCAAATTCAGGGTCTACAACACTTTTGGCTTTACCCAGATGATCCATAACATCTGACTTCATTTTCCATTTCATGTTGCTGGCTACACACTCTTGCCTTGTATTGAACTGACCCCGGCCTCAGTTCCCCTCTCAAATGGCAACTGCTGTCACTTCCTAACGACAAGTGGTCTTAGCCATCACCCCAACAGAATGCATGAGAAGTTTGTCAATGGCTCTCTGCTATCTAAAAGAAAAAGTTTGAAATCTAAATCTGCAACCACCAGTCCCTATACATGCCACTCCCTGTCCCCGTCTTCTTTGTTTTACTATACTATCTGATCATACAACTGACTTATTTGGTTTTCATCTATTTTTCCAGATGGAATTCAAGTTCTTTAAGGACAGGGATTTATTTGTCTTTCACCAAATGCTCTACTCCCAGTGTCTATAAGTATGCTTGGCACACAGTAAGTGCTTAATAAATATCTGTTAAATGAATGGATGACCTCTTTCACCTGGCATGCATGGCCCTCCATAGTCTGACTTGTACAAACCTCTCCTACCCATCTACAACTTATATTAAGGTCCTCCCAACATACTTCCCAGCATTCCCTCTCCTATGCATTTGGTCTTATTCCACCTAGGTTCAGCTAGAGCCCACTTCTTTCAAGAAGCCTTCTCTAATCACCCCAGCCCACATTAATTTCTCCTTTCACTGAGCTATAGTGTCAACCATCAGCGGTATGGCCATGGCTCTCTCAAGTGTGGCCTTACATTGTCAACTGGCCACCAACTAAACTGCAAGTTTCTCGAGGATAGGATCTCTCTCTCTTCTCTGCATGCTGCTATCCCAGTGTCTGGTATATATAACAGGTGATCAGCAAATACTGATTTACTGACCTGTTTATGATAGAACATCTCAAAACATAGTATACATAAATGAAAAGGTGCTTGGTCCTATCATGTGACCAAAATGTGACAGTGTTATAAGTTGTTAAAAGCTATGAAGACAGCCTGTGTTAGAATCTAAGATTCACCACTTATAACCAGTTTGATTACAAACAACTTTTAAACTTCTCTATGTCTCAGTTTCCTCACCTGTAAAATGAGTATGACATCAGTCCCTAACTCACAGGGTAGTTATAAGTATTAAATGAGATAATACATGTGAGTACTCAGCCAAGTACACAGAATAAGTTTTCACCAAATATTAGCTATGATTATTAACACTGACCTAGGTTTAAGAGCAGGCCTTCATAATGGGTTTCTTTTGTGGGTGATGAAAATATCCTAAAATTGATTGTGGTGATGGGTATACAACTTTGTGACTATACTAAAAAAAACACTGAATGGTACACTGTAAATGGGTGAATCTTATGTGAATTATATTTCAGTAAAGCTGTTCAAAAAAATAAACCCCCTAAAAGAATAGGTCTTGGATCTATACATGAGTTGCAATGGAGGGTAGAACACAAAAGGGCTCCCCTCAAAAGCAAGTTATCAACACTGTTTGCCCAAAGTCTGTAGAATCCATGAGGTTCACTTGTGTTTTTGGTGATAGGCAAGATCTTTGTAGAGTTTGGTCCACCCTGAGGAGGGGTGAGGGTCATCATGGCAAGCATGGAGCTTACGTTGAAAATGCTACTGAATAGGATCAGCAATGAAGGGGGAGAAAAACAGACCACCTCTCATCTCAGACCAAACACAGACTGCCTAAGTCTATTCAAAAAGCATTCTGGCATGATCAAAATGGAATTAAACAAGCAGCGCTGAAGGAAAATCCTCCAAAGGGAGGCTCAACATGGAAAACAAGAAAAAAAAAAGGAAAACAACAGGCCCTCCAAAAAAGGACAAGCCCCTAGATTCTCGGAAAGCTCCAACTTGTTCTTTCAATTCTTTCTCTCATCCGCAAGAGATCTAATCACAGTTTGGGAATCTCATGGCAGAAAAGACCACTGTGTGTTTACTTCTTTGCCTCAGTTTTACTGGTGACAAAGCCAGTAAAGATGTAGAAGCCATTGACCTGGGAGTGAGTTCAGAATCATTTCCCCAGGGAGAGACCTTTCCCAGGTATCTCATCAGTCCACACTCTGACCTGGGATAAATAAGTGGAAAGTGAGAAGAAATTTATGTCATCTACAACTTATGAGAGAGGAGTGATTCAAGAAAAAATAAAGAAGCTGGTGATGATACTTGATTCCTAGTGAATACTGGGAAGGAGTTATGGAGAGGAAAGAAGAGAATGGATTGTAAGCATTTCAAATATATATATTTTTTTCAAAATAAACTTATTTATTCAACATTATAAGTAATAAAAACTCCTTTAATATTAGAAATCCTCCAATTCTTCAAAATTAAAAGCCACAATGGCTTTTAGGACTACATGGAATTTTTTCAGATTACATACTGTCTGTAAAATTCAATAGTAATATGTTCATATTTCTTTCATGTCTAACTGAATGGGCATCCAAAGATTTTAACAATATCCTCCCCATCAATCCTACCTTTCCCAGTCATCCTTAATATTCAAGTCTCAATTTTTGGCCCAGTCTATTAAAACTCTGACAGCATTTTCCATTTTCTCAACCAAACACAATTTTATGCTACCCACTCCCCTAAGCACTAGGGAGCAAAAGCCCTGGCAAAGCACCAGCAGAGCCGTGGGATAAATGCTGATGATTCAGATAACTGCAGAAAACGCGATTTACTTTCCTCTGACTTTCTCAAAACCAGGGAAAGAAACATATATATCCTGCACTACTGATGTTATGTGTATGTTTGATTTGTATAGCACACAAATTTCTCTTTTCCACCAGTTTTCCACAAATATTAAAATATCACAGAGTACCGATTTTTTCTAAGTTTTCAAAATGATTATGATATTTTCACTCTATTTAATAGAAAAATAAAACCAAGCTGCCAAACCTATGAGTTAGGCAAAAAAAAGTTTTTTTCAATAAAACGTAGAAATATTTTAATTTACATATTACAATGAATCAATATGGGGTCAAAATCCACAATGACATGTTCAGAAAAATTCTACACATCATCCTCAGAATAATCAGTTTCTATAACAGGTGCCCAAGTATGTAGTTTTTCTTCAGCGTGCTACAGAGTTTAGACGTTCTGCTCGAATATTCCCCAGTCAAGTACAGAATCTGTCTCTTCAACAATTTCTCCAATGACTGTAACACTGTCACCTCTTATCATGTACTATCCTAGTACCACTTGCGCTACTCCCTGTGAAGAGCTGAATACTTGTTCATGGTTTTCATCCAACATCAAATTAATGGTCTGGTCAAAACCTTTCAGTGTTCCCACAATCATTCCCCCATGAGAAGTAATAACATCCACAGTTTGGTTGATGCAGTTCTCCAGGGCAGACGTCATGCTGCTCAGCCCAGCAATTCCAGGCAGCAGAGCGGCGCCAGCTACAACTAGAGCTGATCAAATATATTTCAACTTAAGAAAATGGTCACTCTCTAGATCCTTAAGTAATTCTCCTAGGCCGGGCGCAGTGGCTCACGCCTGTAATCCTAGCACTCTGGGAGGCCGAGGCAGGTGGATCGCTCGAGGTCAGGAGTTCGAGACCAGCCTGAGCAAGAGCGAGACCCCGTCTCTACTAAAAATAGAAAGAAATTAGCTGGACAACTAACAAATATATATAGAAAAAATTAGCCGGGCATGGTGGTGCATGCCTGTAGTTCCAGCTACTCAGGAGGCTGAGGCAGGAGGATCGCTTGAGCCCAGGAGTTTGAGGTTGCTGTAAGCTGTGATGACGCCACGGCACTCTAGCCTGGGCAACAGAGCAAGACTCTGTCTCAACAACAACAAAAAAGTAATTCCCCTTATATCAACACCCCCTCCCATTTATATTATTTCAGAAGTAGAGTTTTATGGGAGGTACCATTTTCCCAGACTGCCACACAGCAGACATACAATAAATTTCTTGAATAAAAACTGGAGTACATTATTCTTTAGTTAAATTCTATATTCTACCACCTTTTGACCATATTTATACCTAATAAGACCATCTCACCAGTCAAAAAGCTCTAAGAGCACAAAAACATTAGTATAAAAGTATTTAAATAAGGCTAGGCATGGTGGCTTATGCCTGTAATCCCAGCACTTTGGGAGGCCAAGGCAGGAGGACCACTTGAGGCCAGGAGTTTGAAACCAGCCTGGCCAACATAGCAAGACCTCATCTCTACAAAACTTAAATTAGCTGGGCACGGTGGCATGCACCTGTTGTCTTATCTACTCAGGAGGCTAAAGTGGGAGGATCACTGGAGCCCAGGGGCATAAGGCCGCAGTGAGCTATGATCACGGCACTGCACTCCAGCCTGGGCAACTGAGCGAGATCCTGTCTCTAAAAAAAAAAAAAGTATTATAATGGGTCCCTAAAAATATATTCCATGAAAGGACACTAGTCTACAACTCAGAAAAGCTGGGTTTCAGTCCAATTTTGGCAATAGTTGTATAACCTTGAGTAGATTCCTCTGGTCCTCAGTTTCCCCCTCTGCAATATGAGGGGTTTAAACTAGATCAGTAGTTCTCAACCTCAAGGCAGCACTACTCTCAGAGGGGTATTTGGCAAGGTACACACGTGATTTTGCTTGGCAAATGATTGGCAGAGGTATGTATTGCAGGGTTCATAGGGAAAGCTAGGAATGATAAACATCTAGCAATGCCCAGGACAGATAAACACAATGAAGAACTATCCTTTCCAATATGAAGAGCATATTACTCACCCTCCCCCTAGAAATAACTGGAATAAATAATTAAGATCTTGTCAACCCCTAAAATTCTTTGCCATAGGCCAATGTAACAAAGAATACTGCTAAACTGTGATTGATTGTCTATTAAGTCTGAACGGTAGTAAAACAGTCATGTTTTTCTTGGTAAACAAGGAGAAAAGAAAAAAAGAAATTACTCTACATTTCATTTTCTAAAACGTGCAATTAAAAAACCTTCTAGAACCCGATGTAATAAGAATAAGATCTGAATCTGGCAATGAACCTTACAACTTAAGAACTTAAGACATCTCCCCCACAACACACACGCACACAGGAGGAACTTTATTAACTGCAACCAGATGTTTCTTAACAACCATTTGTTTAAAAAATCACAAACCGTAAATTCCATTAGACTCTGTTGTTCACATCTGAAATCCAAGTAAGTCTGAGTTAGGGGCAAGTGAAAAAAGGTTGGAAAGTGTGCACAGAACAGCAAGATGTTCACTCTGCTGGTTCCATGTGTTTGGGGCCAAAAAAAGAACATGGGTGGTTGTTTATCAGCTTCATCCCAAGAGTCAAGAGGGTGGAGTTGGAAAAGCTTTGCTTATTAATATAATTTACTATTTTTAATGCCTGCTCTCAACTGCTTCCCACAAATCTGCATTATGTACTCTGCCTTATGGATGGAAAACAGTGAACTCATTCTATCTGCTACTTGTCAGCCTAAAGGTAAATCAGAATAAAAATTCTAATTCTAGGGACTCAACCACAAACAATTGCGAACCAGCAATTAACTTACGGATACAATACCAGAGACCAAAAAAGCTTCCAGCACCCCAGGAGAAGAAGGGCCAACATTGAAACAGAATCTTTTGAGGAGATGGCTTTGAGAAGAAATAGCTTTTCTGCTTTTTCTGGGCACAAATTATGATAACTGCATCCAAACCTGCTGCTAATCAAAGCCAAATTTAACCCCTTCCTGAAACTAGACGAGATTACAGTGAATAAACCATTTCCTTTTAAGAATTTGTTCTTTTAAAAAAGCAGTTATTTTCTATGGCAGAAAAAGCAGAGCTCTCTGGCCAGCCCCACCTTGGCAGCAGTCTCCTAGAATATAGCCTAGAGTTCCAGAAATTTAAAAATCCTGAATCTGCACTAGTAGCTTTTGCCAGTGGCCTCACTGGGCTGGTATCCAAACTCTAGGGCCTAATGTTTCAAAATAAGGCAAAACCCAATGCTGAACAATCATCCTTACTGTTTACCAGTGTCTTACTTCTAAGAATCTTTTGCTACCAGCAAATTCTCATATATACTGGGGAAACTAACATTCATATTTGGCCCTGATGAATCCGTTATTTGCCCTGCCACCCACCAGCTGACTTCCCCTAGCCAAGTCAATCTATCTGCAACTCTTACTAACCTTCACAGACCTGCACAGCCCTTGTTAAGGGCCAGGTGTGTGGGTTGGTTCACTTTGTAAACTGAATAAGGAAGGAGAGGGGCAAACAGCTCGTCTCCATCTAACATTTGCAAAGGGTATATACCGAACCTCTGCACATTTCTCACCACCTCTGCCCCCCGACCACCACTTTAGTCCAAACCACCATTATCTCTTGCTCAGATGATTGCGATAGCCTAACTGATTGCCCAGCTTCCACTCCTACTCCCATAATCCACTTGGCTCGCAGAAGCCAGAAATCTGTTTTAAAAATATAAACCATGATACTCTCTATTTCGTTATCCTGTTGTTTCTTCACTGCACTTGTTGCTGTCAGATAATATCGTATTTGTTTGTTTACTAGTGTGTTTTATGTCTCTCCCTATTAAAATTCAAGTTCCATAACAGAAGGGACTTGGTCTGTCTCTTTCACCAATGTATCTGCAACATCTAGAACAGTGCCTGGCATATAGGAGATGTTCAATAAATATTTGTGGAATGAATGAGTGAATGATTATCTGACAGACTTTCAGTGAGCACTTATCTGACAATTTTGTTCTAGGTGCTATGGGTGATGAAGACAAATAAGATATAGTTCCTGCCCTGGAGTAGCTTACAGGAAGGGCAGAGACATGAAATCATTATAATACAATGTGTCGAATACAACAATGAAAGTATAAATCAAAGACACTTGAAGTATTATAGAAGAGGAGTCATCTGACTGTGTATGGCTCCAATGCAGAAAGCTTCAAAGAAGGAAGAAATTTGAGCTGGAGCTTGAAGAATGAGTAAATTTTCCAGATTGAGAAAAACTGTGATGGGTGTAGCATGAAAAGGGAACAGCACAGGCAAAACATGGAGTCCTACACAAAGGTATGGGGCAAAAGAATGTGGACTGTGTTCAGGAAACAAGCAGTTTGGTCGGCGGAGTAGATGACATACATGGGAGGAAATGAGAGAAAAGGAAGCTTGAAGAGGTGGGCTGTGGTCAGATTATAACGGGTCTTACATGCCTAACCGAGTTTGGTATTCTCATATAGACAGTGCGGAGTCAACTGCAAGTGAGGAGTGAAAGGGATTCATCCATCCAACAAATATTTATTGAGCATCTGATCGGATTCATGTTTTAGGAAGATAACCCAGGCAACGGGGGCAATTCTATAGCATACAAATTGTGATTGATGTTAACATACTTGCAGACGAAATGATATGATGTTTGAGAATTTGCTTCAAAGTAACCCAGGCCCAAGGAAGGAAAGTACTACGTGAGGGGTAGACAAAACAGATTTGGCCATATGTTAATAATTGTTGAAGCCGGGTATGGGGACATAGAAGTTCTTGATACTATTATCTTTACTTCTGTATATATTTGAAATTTTCCTTATTAAAAATGGAAATAAATTTAACTAAGTTTACAATGGAAATAATCTAAAATATCTAGTAATAAGAACTTATTTAGTAATAAATTATGGTAGATACGCAGAATGAAATACCATGCAACATTTTTAAATGATAGCAAAAAATTCACAAAGACATGGGGAGATGTTCAATATGTGTGATTTAGTTAAAAAGAGAAGTTATCAAAAGCAGTATATATACTATGTTCTAATTTTTGAGCAGGATGCAGAGCTTGACAGATCAGAGTTTCTGACACTATGTGACCTTGGGCAAGGGAGATAATAGCATTTACCCATCACAAGGTTTTTGTAAAGATTCTATTGAGATAATAAATGTAAAGCCCTTAAAAGCTTATTATTATCAGGTACATGCGGCAAGAGATACTTAAAAAAAAGGAGGCCGGGCGCGGTGGCTCACGCCTGTAATCCTAACACTCTGGGAGGCCAAGGCAGGTAGAGTGCTTGAGCTCCGGAGTTCGAGACCAGCCTGAGCAAACGCAAGACCCTGTCTCTACTAAAAATAGAAAAATTAGCCAGGCATGGTGGCGCATGCCTGTAGTCCTAGCTACTCGGGAGGCTGAGGTAGAAGGATTGCTTGAGACCAAGAATTTGAGGTTGCTGTGAGCTAGGCTGACACCACGGCGCTCCAGCCCGGGAAACAGAGTGAGACTCAGTCTCAAAAAAAAAAAAAGGAAATTGAACCCTCCTCCTTACTCCCCCTTCATAAAAAAAGGAAAATACTAGAAACAATTTTAATGTCCAAAATAAAATGATTAGATAGATTGTGGTATATTTATTGATTTATTAAATGAATAATTATTAAGGACCCACTATGGACAAGACACTGGAAATATCATGGTGATCAAGACATAAAATGGTTCACACACTTGTGAAACTTGTAGTCCAGAAAAAAAGAGAAATAAATAAACAAGCAATAACATTGAAGAGCCGTTACAGTGTTCACAAAAAATGTTTAAGCATATGGGGAAATGCTTATAATTTAAAGATGTTGGTGGCACACACCTGTAGTCCCAGCTACTCAGGGGGCTAAGGCAGTTGGATCGCTTGAGCCCAGGAGTTCAAGGTTACAGTGAGCTGTACTCACACATTGCACTCCAGCCTGGGTGACAGAGTGAGACACTATCTCTAAAACAAACAAAGAAACAAAAAGTACAAAGGGGCATACAATAAAGCATAAGTCTTTGTCTTACCCTTGTCCCTCAGCCCCCAGGTTCCTACCTCTAGAGGCAACTATCATCAGCAGTTTCTTTTTCTTCCAGAAATAATGTATGCAAGGACATGTCTGTGGTAGGCTGAATGATGTTCCCCCAAAGATGTCCACATCCTAATCCTCAAAACCTGTGAATATGTTGCCTTACATGCCAAAAGGGACTTTGCGGGTGTGATTAAATTAAGGATCTTGGGATTAGCCTCAATTACCCAAGTGGGCCCAGTGCAATCACAAAGGTACTTAATAAGAGGGAAGCAGGAGGGTCAATGTGTCAGAAGGCAGCAATATGACCATGGAAACAGAGATTGGAGTGATGAGCTTCAAAGATGGAGGAAGGGGCCAAGCAGAGTGGCTCACGCCACTGTGAGCACTCTGAGAGGCCAAGGCTGGAGGATCGCTTTGGCTCAGGAGTTCAAGAGCAGCCTGAGCAAGAGCGAGACCCCATTCTACAAAAAAATTAGCCCAATGTAGTGGTGTGTGCCTGTAGTCCCAGCTACTCGGGAGGCTGAGGCAGGAGGATCGCTTGAGCCCAGGAGTTTGAGGTTGCCGTGAGCTATGACGACGCCACTGCGCTCTAACCTGGCAACACAGAGAGACTCTTTCTCCGATCAATGGATCAATCAATCAATAAAGATAGAGGAAGGGCCCACGAGCCAAGGAACACAGGAAGCCACTAAAAGCTCAAAAGGGCAAGGAAACAGATTCTCCCCTCAGAGCCTGCAGAAGGAACCAGCCCTGCCAATACCTTGACCCAGTGAGACTTCAGACTTCTGAACACAACTGTAAGAGAATAGATTTGTGTTGTTTTAAGCCACTAAATTCATGGTAATTTGTTACAGTGGCAATAGGAAAACAATAAAAGGTGTCTATATTACCAAAAAATACAGTTTACTCAGGAAAAACAAAAGTTTGAGTTGTACGAGTCCACTGATATGCAGATTTTCTTCCATGCCTGTATACATGAACTTTCTTCTGTCTCTGCCACCCCTGAGACAGCAAAATCAACCTCTCTTCTTCCTCTTCCTCCTCAGCCTACTCAATGTCAAGACTAGGATGAACCTTTATGATGATCCACTTCCACTTAATAAATAGTAAATATGTTCCTATTCATTAGGAATTATTTACCTTGTAATTTTCTTTCTTTCTTTTTTCTTTTCTTTTTTTTTTACGAGACAGGGTCTCACTCTGTCACCCAGGCTGGAGTGCAGTGGCATGATCATAGCTCACTACAGCCTCAAACTCCTGGGCTCAAGCAATCCTCCTGCCTCACCCTCCCAAGTAGCTAGGACTACAGGTGCACACCACCACACCTAGTTAATTTTCCTTATTTTTCTGTAGAGATGGGGTCTTGCTATATTGCCCAGGCTGGTCTCAAACTCTTGGCCTCAAGCGATACTCCTGCCTGGGCCTCCCAAAGTGCTAGCTAGGATTACAGACACGAGTCACTGTTCCTGGCCCTATAACTGTTTTTTCCTTCAAATGACCCAATAACCATTGTCAAATAATTCATCTTTTCTCCACTGATCTGAAATGTCATCTTCATCCGATATGACATTTCTGAGTTCAGTCTATTCCTAGACCTTCTAGTTTGTTCCATTGTCCTTATAATCATGTATCAGTACCACAATGGGTTTAACTGTTGTAGCTTAATAACATGTTATATTTTAATCTCTGATAAAACTAGTCTCCCCTAATTACTCTCCATTTCCTAATTTCTCTGGGATTTCATGCTTGGTTGTTTTTACATATGAATTTTACAATCAGCTTGCTTAGCTAATAAAAAATGTATCTTTTTATTTACACTGAGTTTAATTTACCTTAACAAATTTACTTAGGTGAACTGATATTTTTATGTTATTATCTTTCTTTTTCAAGAATATGGCATGCCTTTCTATTAGTCTCAGTCTTCTTTTATGTCCCTCAGTAATATTTTTTTCTTCATGTAAAACTTATATATTGTTTATTAAGTTTATTCTTAGGCATTTTCTCTTTTCTGTTGCTATCTAAATGGGGTCTTTCCTTCCATTATATATTCTGATTATCACTATTTTATGTCAAAACACTTGATTTCAGGATGCCTGAGGAATCTAGGATCCTTCTTTGAATGTATATCCAGGATTTAACCAACAGATTACTGAGAGTGGAAGCTGGCCAGTGGGAACCTCAAACATCCCTCCCTGAGACAAAGCAAGGCAGGACTGCCCTGTATATGCAGAAAGGATCAAGGCTGTGGAGGCTGGGGGAATCCACATGCCTTCTCCCTAAGTCCAAAGCAAGGGGACTTCTGTGAGGGACATCCAGGGAGTCCCTGACTCTGAATACTAATGAGTAACCTGCTCTCACAGGATGAGCCCCTGATAAATAGTAACTGGCTAGAAAGTTACACATTACTCTTCTTCCACCCCAGGGGAGCTTGCCCCTAGAAACATGGTTCTCTCTCTGGACTGAGGTGCTCATGGAAACTGCAAATAACTGGGTCCTCTCTGGGTGGCCAGTGAAAACTGCCTCCTTATTGTAAGCAGCTCTTGCCTTGGGAACAACACTAGGCCTGCTTAGCAAGAGCTGTGTTCGAATACCCTCCGGCACAGTTCACCCAGATTTCTTTGATCTTCTCTCAGCCTGTAATATAAATTCTATTCAGATAAAATCATAGCAACTGTTAACGACTTTTTCCTTTGGTTGTTTTTTTCCTGCTAACTTCTAATTGGCTATAAACTAGGGATCACGGGGGCTTGCTGAAGGATTCCCATAGTTACAAAACAGGCCTCCCTGGTGCCCTGGGCCTCTTATCAGTGAAGCCCATTCCATTTCTCATGTGCAAGTCTGCAAATGTCCCACTATGGCCTTATTACATCCTGGGAATCTGTTTCTTTTGGCCCTGCGTGTATGTATGTGTATGTGTGTGCGTCTGTTAGGTTAACTAGTTAACCCCTTCTTAATTCTCTGGGCTTTTTTTCTTTATTCCCACCATCTTCTTTTTACCACTGGCAGATCTAATATTGCTCTTCCTTGTTAATTTTTCTGCTTCTCATATCAGCGTCCTTCCATTCTCCAACGATAACAAAAAGATGATTTGATGATCTTGCTTAGGGTAGGGGGACTGCCAGGAGAGACTGAGAGACAGCCCTGGGGCCAGCTGTTTCCTAATCAGAGCATCTATAGGAAAACTACCAGATTGGGGGCACAAAGTGCTACCAAGAAACTGAAGCTGTCCTTGATCTTATGTTGTGCCCTACCTTTTCTCTCCACCTCCGTTTACTAGTTCTTTATTTGCTGGTATTTTGGGGAGGCACTTTCATGCTTGCTCACAGCTGTATGTGTGTGCACTTTCCTCAACTTATGCTCTATCCAATGGCAGAAAGGCCCACCTAAAGATCACCCTCTTCCACAGTGCCCCAATGCTTGCATGTTTTGGTTTTTCATTGGCTGCGCCATTAATTGATTTCAGCTGCAACTATAATAACCCTGTGGAATGGTTTCCAAGGATTTCAAGCCAACATATTTTTCACTTGAAATTTTCAAACCCACAAAATGTTCTCTAACCCCTTCTATGTGTTCCAGTGCTGTGGCGATGATGCATTTAACGGTGGAAAAGAAACCACATAGGAACACAGGGCTATCAGGCTCATAAAGAAGTCACTTGCTCTGGTATGCCTGCCTTGAATGAGGATCACATTTACACAGTATCAGAAAGCTAAGGCCCTAACACAAAGGCAGTTACTGCCTCAGACTGAGAATGAAGAAGGCTCCTCAATATATGCAAAATCTAACACCCAATCTTCTCTACAAAACTGGTCTTTGCCAGGATTCCCCATCTCATAGAGTGGCCCCACCACCCATCCGTGATATCTCCATCTCCCTTGCCTTCTATCCCCAATCCATCACCAAGTCCCATTGATGTAAACTCCTAAATATCCCTTTAAAGTAGCTCTCCTCCAAGCCATCTGCATCTCTCGCATGCACTACTGCAACTACCACCTAATCAGTCTCCCCTTTTCCATTCTTGCCCATATTAAATTCATTCTCCATTGAGCAGTCACAGTAAGCTCAAAACGTAAATCACATCAATTGAATCTTCCTGGTTTAAATGGTTTGATGGGTTTACACTGTATCTCCTTAGCATGGCCTCCAGGCCCTAAGTGCTCGGGCAACTACTCAGTCAATACCGTCCAACCACACCGGTCTTCTTTTAATTCCTTGAAGGAAATTAGAAAAAAAAAAAAAAAAAAAAAAAGCTCTTTCCAAGTTCAGAGTCCTGGCACACACTGCCTGGGATGTGCTTCCTAATCCCCTGCCCATATCTGTGCATGGTTGGTGCCTTCCTCTCATTCAATTCTCAAATTCAATGTCATCTCTCCTAAGAGATCTTCCCTGACCACTGTACCAGAAGAAAGTCCCGCTCTGTTATTCTCTAAGCCTCTGTTTATTCCCTTCACAGTTTTTATCACAACTTACTATTATTTTATTTGTCTGCTTACTTGTTTTTTGCCTGTCTCTGAAATATAAGTTTCGTGAACACAGAGACCAATGAGCATCTCTTAAGAACTTCAGTTCTGACTGAGCTGAACACTGCCTTATCCCCCTCCCTTGTCCTTCCTCAGTATCCCGGATTAGGTTTTTGCAGTATTCTTTTCATAAAGTCTTTCCCATGTGTGACAGGTATTAGTGCTGTTCACCAAATATTACTGATTCCTCCTTCAAGGCACCTGGAGGATCGCACTTCCTCGCCTACCTCAAAGGCAGCTATGGCCATGTAACTTGCTTTGGCCAACGTAATACAAGCAGAAGTAATGTGTGTTATTTCCAGCAGAAGCTTTAAGAGCCATGGAGCAAACCCTCATGTTCTTTACCCCATTGCCCCAATGAACATGAAAGCATGAGTGAAAATGGAGCGTCCATAATCATCAGCCCCTAAGTCTCTATGATGAGCGGAGACTGCAGCCAGACTTCCATGGATATACATCATGATCAAGAAATAAGCCTTTGTTTATTAGTACCAGATTCACAGATTTATTTTAATGCCATAGCTTTCCACTCTTGCATAGGACCTCCATCCCTGACGTGTTCACACAGTCACTACTTCCCAGTGCATAATGGAACTTCACCATTCACGACTATGGCAAAAACAGGATTCTTAGAGAGGGTTTTGGAGAAAAGTTGTTTTATATACTAAACACTCTATGAGTGTGGCTCATCGGTCACAAGAATATCTTACCTTGAAAAGAAAGTAAGAAAAAAATAGAAATGTTAGGATAATTATATTGAAAGAGCTACACAATTCAACTAACAGTCACTGAATGCTTATTATGAGCCAGGCACTGTGCTAAATGGCATGAGATATACAATGATAAATCAAAACCAACCCCTCACCAACAACAGGAGGTAGATAATCACAAATACAGCTACCTTAATAACATCATAGATGGCTCAAGTGTGGTGTAAACAACATATCAGTGACCATCAGAGGACAAGCTGTTAAATCTAACTGAGAAGACATCCCAAAGGTTGTAGCATTTGGGCCTGGCCTAGAAAGATTCTATCCAGTAATACATCTGGAATAACAAAGAAAGCTAAATAAAACTCTACTCAGTTCCACAGATACTTTCTGAAATCCTGGTATATGTAGGGCTCTAGGCTTCCAATTGTGCAGTAATACAATGACTATGAAGAGACAACTCTTGTCTTCCAAGAGCATCCTATGTAGTAGTGAAGATGAATGCATAAATATCTATAATATTGAGCATCATACAAACATCACGAGGTAAATTGTCCCAAGAGAGTTCGAATGAGGAAGAAATCACATTCATTTGGTGAGATCTGGGAGGAATGCAAGGAAAAAGTAAAATTCAGGATGGGTAGTACAGGATGGGAGGATTTCAACAAGAGTATTCCAGGAAAAAAGAATGGCCTGAGCAAATGGGTATGAGGAGGAACAGACATGAGCATAGGTCTGGAGAACCATGAGGAGTCCAAATTAGCTTGACAGCAAAAGACATAAAGGGAGGTACCAGGAGATAATGTTGGAAAACATGGTTGGGCCCATAATGCTGAAAACCTTGAAGGTCAGGCTGAACACTGTTTTCTTGAAGAAGCTGGCAGTGTGGGAAGCCATTGAAGGCTTCTGAACAGGAAGTGGCAGAGTGCCTTGGTTTGAACAGTCCATCTGGAATCAGTATAGGATGAACTGAAGGGGAAAGAGATAGATAGTGGGGGACTAGTATTAGCCTAGGCAAAAAGTAATAAGGGTTTGAAATGCAGCAGCAAGAGGGGCAAGGAAAAGGTGGAGATAAATGTAAAAGACACTGCTAGAGGTAAACCTACCAGACTTGGCCATTTATTAGATGTAAAGTTCATAGGACAAAGGAAGAAAGAAAGGCTGTCTTTGAGCTTTCAAGTCTGGTTGACAGGCAGGCTACGGTTAACATGAGCCAAAATAATAAAGTCAGTAGGATATGGGGAATGCTTAGCTGGGTTTTGACTCAAAGCAAAGACAAAGTAAATAATGACTAAACATCAGTTTAAATCTCATCGTTAAAGCCCAGGTGTAAATAAATCCAATATATATCTTATATCGATAGACCTCATGATCTGTTCTCTTCAAACGGCCCAATAAAATATATGGATAGTGCTATATCAAGAATTAGAAACCAAAGAAACAGGCCCTGATAATATATTCAGAGGAGTGCTTATTAGGTCAGGTTCCCAAATGGTTCCAAACATTTTGATAATGAAAAGAGCCAAGATAAGGTTCCACATACGGCCAGCAGTTTTTAAACTCTGGGAGTCAATTGAATACTATAGACTCTCTCTCTCCCTCTGAGAAAAACAAACATAAGCACAGACTCACACATTAAAATGTAAAATTGGGGGAGAAATTTTCACAACACTACTAATGGAGAGGTGTAATTGTACAACAGTATCTGAAGTAAAGATTTTGATAGCATGCCTAGAAAGAATGACAGTGTCCCAGAATATTGGAATTTGAACAAGCCAGCACTAGATCACAAGCAGGGAAGATGATGAAGAAAACAAAGTCAAACACAGAGAATTAAGCTAGAGTTCCAGCTGCCAAATGTCCCTGTGTGCTAATTAGGAAAAGGAGCACAGATGCCAAATGTTTCAAGCCTACAGACTCCAGCAAGACACTCTTTATTCGGGAATCTATGGTTTCGGGAGTTTTTCTTGGAAGCTTTCATACCCCTATCCTCAGAACCCAGATACAGAAGCAGCGTCAAATGCCTTTAACTTTAGCGGAATAGAATATTGAGACTTTTCCTTCCTGAGGGAAAGAAAAAAGGCATCAAGTAAATTGAAAAACCAAATCCACAAAACCCAAGTCAAGGAGACACAATTCCTGGGAGGAAGCATTCCTAGAGAGAAGGGTAGTGTATATTACAACTGAAATATAAAAATCATATGCCTTTTTCTTAATTACTACTCTTCCCTACAAATCATCAATTTTTTTGCACATCAGGCATGTTTTCTGTTCAAAGGTGCTGATGTTAAAATGACATCTTTCGGGCCGGGCGCAGTAGCTCATGCCTGTAATCCTAGCACTCTGGGAGGCTGAGGCGGGAGGATCGCTCAAGCTCAGGAGTTCGAGACCAGCCTGAGCAAGAGTGAGATGCCCGTCTCTACTAAAAATAGAAAAAATTAGCCTGGTGTGGTGGCATGCACCTGTAGTCCCCAGCTACTCAGGAGGCTGAGGCAGGAGGATCACTTGAGTCCAGGAGTGTGAGGTTGCTGTGAGCTGGGCTGACGCCACGGCACTCTAGCCTGGGCAACAGAGTGAGACTCTGTCTCAAAAGAAAAAAAAAAGACGTCTTTCAATCTGCGAAAGTCTAAGGGAGGAGGCTCAGTGCTCAGCAACTAAATCAAAGAGCAATTGTGCCTTTTAACTTTAAAAAACAAACTTCCCTATCACAGATCTACTACTATAGAGATTCACAGAGCTGTGCCAGTTGCCTGCTTCCTCGTATGTGCGTTGTATGTGATCCTGAGCTCAAGAGACCACGGCAAAGGAGCAATGATGAGTCTCAAAGGAAGCAGCATTCTGAACTCCAAGAAGTCAGGTACTGCACAAAATGCACTGCTTTATGGGCGGGGCATTTCTCGAGTGAGGGGGACAGCTGTACCACCTAGGCTCAAGGAAAATGCTAAAAGAAAAGTACCACAGTCATGTCTGAGGAACTCTGGAGGGGTGGCACAAGCAGGGGAGTAAGATAGGAGGAAATGATATGCTGAATGCAGAGTCAGAAGACCTGGGCTCGAGTCTCAGCGTTGCCACTGGGTAAGCGTGTATGTAAGCCATTCAGCTGCTTTATCTGTAAACAGGTTTAATGATAACAACCCTACCTATTTCAAAGAATTGGTGTGGGATGCCAAAATGGTGCAGCCATTATGGATAACAGCATGGTAGTTCCTCAGAAAATTAAAAATAGAATTACCATACGATCCAGCAATTCCACTTCTGGGTATATGACCAAAGGATTTCAAAGCAGGATCTCAAAGAGGTATTTGCACACCCATGTTCATTATAGCATTATTCACAATAGCTAAGAGGTAGAAACAACCCAAATGTCTATTAATGGATGAATAGATAAACAAAATGTGGTATATACATACAAAGAAATAATTATGCAGCCTTAAAAAGGAATGAAATTCTGACATGTGCTACAACGTGGATAAACTTTGAGGATGTTATACTAGGTGAAATAAGTCAGTCACAAAAGGACAAATACTGTATGACTCCGCACATATGAAATAACTGAAGTAGTCAAAATCACAGGAACAGAAAGGTGGTAGACGAGGGCTGTGGGGAAGGAGGGCAAATTAGCATTTAGTGGGTATAGAGTTTCAGTGTTGGAAGACAACAATATTCTGGAGATCTGTTGCACGACAATGTGAATATACTTAACACTACTGAACTGTACACTTAAAAATGGTTAAGATGGTCTGGCACAGTGGCATGTGCCTATAGTCCCCACTGCTCAGGAGGCTGAGGTGGGAGGATTGCTTTAGCCCAGGAGTTCAAGGCCAGCCTAGGCAATGTGGTGAGTCCCTGTCTCTTCAAAAAAAAAAAAAAAAAACTGGTTAAGTCCAGGCCCGGTGGCTCACGCCTGTAATCATCCTAGCACTCTGGGAGGCCGAGGCAGGAGGATCACTTGACACCATGAGTTCGAGACCAACCTGAGCAATTTTTTCTACTAAAAATAGAAAAATTAACCAGGTGTCATGGCACATGCCTGTAGTCCCAGCTACTCAGGAGGCTGAGGCAGGAGGATCACTTGAGCCCAGGAGTTTGAGGTTGCTGTGAGCTAGGCTGATGCCACGGCACTCTAGCCTGGGCAACAGAGTGAGACTCTGGCTCAAAAAAAAAAAAAAAAAGTGGTTAGGATGATAAATTTAATGTTATGTGTTTTTTACCATAATTTTTAAAAAAGAATTGGTATGAAATGGAAATAGGATCATAAAAGTGATGCACATTATTTACTTTGAAATTATAAAGTTCTACATAAACATACAGCATTAGCCTGTCCTCGTCTATCCCCCTAGTCCGCTTATTACAATCTTTGAGATGATTTTCTTTCTTCTCTATCTTGGCGCAGCCACGCGCCTGCGTTACAGCTGAGATCAGACCTGTCTGTACATCTGGGGTTCCCTAGATGCTAGCAGAACAGCTGAGAGGGAACGAAATCCCCAACCTGTTGGAAGCAGACACTGTGACAGAGTAAGTGATCTCTATCTTCATCAGGTCTAGGTGGTAGGGGAATTTTCACCAAAGATGCAGACAACCTGAGATGAGTGAAAAGGAAAGAGAGTGTCCACATTCCCATTTTTTAACTTTCAATTCACTGCATGCAAATCTTTCATCCAAGAGGTTTTTTCCTAAACCTTTGGGACATAATGGGCTAAGGGAAGTAACAAGATATTATGTAATGAGCAATAGTCCGATGATAACTAAATGCAATTGATAATCCTGGACTGTTTCCTGGACCAGAAAACAAAATAATTATAAAGGACATTATTGAGGCAGTTAGTGAAATTTGAATGTGGATTTTAGATGATAGTAGTATACCAGTGTTAAATTTCCTGATTTTAATAATTGTACTATGGTTATTTAATAAATATCCTTGTTATTAGGAAATAAATGCTGAAGGATTTAAGGGGAAAAGTCATGATATATGCAACTTACTCTCAAATGGTTCAGAAGAAAATAACAATATGTAAATAATCAAAGACAAAATAAAGCAAATAGAACAAAATGTTATCAGTGAATCTGAATGAACGATATACTAAAATTCTTTGTACTATTTTTGTAACCTTCATGTAAGTTTGAAATTATTTCAAAATAAAATGTTTTTAGGCTGGGTGCAGTGGTTTATGCCTGTAATCCTAGCACTTTGGGAGGCCAAGGTGGGAGGATCACTTGAGGCCAGGAGTTGACCAGCATGGACAACATAGCACAATGTCGTTCTCTACAAAAAATACAAAAATGAGCCAGGTGTCATGGTGTGTGCCTATAGTCCCAGCTACTCAGGAGGCTGAGGCAGGAGGATCGCTTGAGAACAGTTTAAGGCTGCAGTAAGCTATGATCACACTCCAGCCTGGGGAACAGAGAGAGACCCTGTCTCTTTAAAAAAATATATATGTATGTTTTTAAAAATAGAAATGCAGAAATCAATAGACCTGGGTTCTAGCACTCCTGTGTCCTTTGGGAAAGTTACTTGGCATCTTTTAGTTCAATTTATTCATCTGGTAAAATGGGGATAATGATACCTATATGCCCTATCTTTTTTCCAGAATTGTTCCAAAATACAAAACATAATGATGATGCCCACATGGAAGACTTGGGAAAAACAAAAGCTTTAGAGTCAAAAGACCTAGATTTAAATCCACTGCTCTACCACTTCTATGAATGTACTGTTGGTCACCGATCCTACCTTAAGCCTTAGTATTTCCATCTGTAAAATGGGAGCAACAATACATACCTCAATGGATCATTATGGAGGTAAAATGAAACAATGTCTATATGAAAGCCCTATACAGTTTATAGGGCTTGATAACATACCAGAAGAGATAAGGACCATCTGTTCCTCTCGAAATGATGCCACAAATTTGGCTTAGCAATACCTTATCAATGTCCTCTATTACAAATTAGGTAGAATAATACAAAACTATGTAACTGGGAAAAATAATAAAAATATTTTTATAATATAAAGGTCAATAAAATATTAATACAATAATGTCCTACCTTTTCAGCATTATCAGATAATAAGCCATCAAAGAAAGTTAACTTTCAATTTAAATAAAGGTTATCGCTTCAAACACTGAGAACTCTTATAATTTAACCATTTTAATAGAAAGCTAACATTAATTTCCTACCTTCTTACATGATTTTTGGATGACTCAATTTCATCACTGTAACACCATCAATCTTAGGCTGTCATATACTCGAGGAATGTTCAGATATGTGGGACTACTGAACCCCACATAAAATAGGCCCAAAGCACAACGGTTTATAGACCTTCTATCTAGACTCTCCCCACTTCACCTCCACACCCCTAGGTTCTGCTTCTAAATTTCTGAGGGGTAGAAACCACATGAGAATCTAAATGAAGAGCCAATAAACTCAGGGCAACATCCTCTCCCATGGAATAGATTGCCCAGTGAAAACCACTTTAGCTATTTAGAGACCTTTTTCAGGGGGTCAGCCTCTGGACTCCCAGTTTTATTCTAGATGTTGAGATTATTAGAAAACTGACCTTCAAATGTCTAGTGGTATTACTATTATGAGGCAATGATAGCAGAGACAAGATTCTAATCATTACACATATTAAATTAGTTATTCTAATTAGCAACTGATCCAAGGGCTTATAAATAAGAAGTTAAGCCAGGGAAGCAAAATTACTTGATACATCCCATAGTCTCTTTCTTTTTTTTTTTTTTTGAGACAGGGTCTCTGTCAGCCAGGCTCGAGTGCAGTGGCGTCATCATAGCTCACGGCAACCTCAAATTCCTGGGCTCAAGCGATCCCCCTGCCTCAGCCTCCTGAGCAGCTAGAGTACAGGCGCACACCACTACACCCGGCTAATTTTTTTCTATTTTTAGTAGAGATGGAGTCTCACTCTTGCTCAGGCTGGTCTGGAACTCCTGAGCTCAAAGGATGTTTCTGCCTCGGCCTCTAGAGTGCTAGGGTTACAGGAGTGAGCCACCGCGCCCTGCCCATCTTACAGTCTTTAAGTCTCAATCAGTCAACATTTCCTTACAGGCATATAGCATTCAGTAAGAAAGAACTTTGAATTCCATGATCTCACTTGATTCTCAGAATAATCTTGTGAGGTGAACAGGGCAGGTGTTCTTGATCCCATTTCACATATAGGGAAACTGAGGCTCTACAAGATGAACTGTACTTAAGATTATATGGTTAGCAAACATTTGGGACTAGAATCCTAGTTCTATGAATCCTAGGCCAGTGCTGATTCTGCTGGGTCACACTGACTTTTGTGAACTCACTGGAGCATCTCCGTAAGTACAATGTCTCTGGAGAACATTTTATCAGCTACAATCCTGAAGAGAAGGAATTGTGGACTATTTCCAAATAGTACAGGCCCAACAATATGGTAATTATCACTAGGCAGGGGATTATAAACTTTGTAGACCAAAATCGCTTTTATAGGTTCAGCAATGCCCCAGAATGCTGAAGACAATGTTCAGAATGTCATAAGACAGCTGGAGATAATCCAGTAAGATGACAAAAAACTGACCAAGCAATGGATGTGTTTTTAAATGAGGCACTAATAGAAAAATTACAAACCTTTTGTCTGAAAAGATTAGGAATGAGGGCTGAGGGTTGAAAATAGAAATCTTTAAAATCATACAAGGTAAGGATATGTGAATATACTTTATTTTAGCAAATCTAAAAACCAGAACTTGAGGGGGTATCCTCTTAAAATTTCAAAGAATTATTTTTAGGATAAATTAAACAATGTCATATTTTTATAAGGTACACTTAGGGAACTCCTTTATGTGGATTAGAAGGTTTAGGAATGATTTAGAAAAATTAATATGAGATCAAGACATAGAGAAATTAGGACTTCTTAAGTATCTAATCACTGTGTGAGGTAATATCATTCTTCCCATAAACCATCTCCTAATGCCACCGTCCAAAACAAAACTCCCGACTGAATGAATTATGGGTCCGAATCAAAGGAGTGTATCTAATGCTTTTATGAGTCAGTTCATGCAAATATTATGGACCCTGAAGAAAGCTTTAAAATTATTTATCATGTTCTTCAAAAAATTAAAAATAGAATTACTATATGATACAGCAATTACACTTCTGGGTATAGCTTACTCCATTTGTGCTGCTATAACAAAATACCACAGACTGGGAAGTTTATAAAGAATAAAAATTTCTTTCTCACAGTTCTGGAAGCCGGGAAATCCAAGATCAAGGTGCCAGCAGGTTAGATGTCTGGTGAGGGTCCGGGCTCTGCTTTCACATGGCAGAAGGTGGAAGAGCAAAAAAAGGGTCCAACTCCTTTCATATCTGAAGATATGCTGAAAATTCAACTGACAACAGGCAGATTAAGGCTGGGCACAGTGGCTCACGCCTATAATCCTAGCGGTTTGGGAGGCCGAGGTGGGAGGATCCCTTGAGGTCAGGAGTTCAAGACCAGCCTCAGCAACAAATTGAAACCTCCGTCTCTATAAAAAAATGGAAAAAGTAGGCATGGTGGTGCACGCCTGTAGTCCCAGCTACTCAGGAGGCTGAGGCAGGAGGATCGCTTGAGCCCAGGAGGAGTTTGAGGCTACAGTGAGCTATGATGAGGCTGCTGCGCTCTAGTCCGGGCGACAGAGCAAAACCCTGTCTTGAAAAAAAGAAAAGTCAAAGAAGTATATTTTGGGGTGAAATATTTTGGTTTCCTTCAGATGAACCTTGAGAACATTATGCTAAGTAACATAAACCAGTCGCAAAAAGACAAATACTGTATATTTTCACTTATATGAGGTATTTCGACTTACAGAGTAGTCAGATTCGTGAGACAGAAAGTAGAATGATGGTTGCTAGGGGCTCAGGGCAGGAGGAAGTGGGCAGTTGTTGTTTAACTTTGCTGACAGGCGTTCTGGGGATGGCTGGTGGAGACGGCTGCACAACAGTGAGAATGTACTTACTTCCACTGAACTATGCACTTAAAAATATTTAAGGCGGTAATTTTTATGTTATATATATTTTACCATAATTAAAAATTGTTTATCAGATTTAAGTATACCCCCTTTTCTGCCCCTATAAGGAGGGTTAAGAATGAAAAGGCTATTTTATAAACTGAGAAGAATTTGCTTAAAACAGAGGATAAAAAGAAAGATACTAGGCCTATCTCAGCCATGCACTTGGTACCTGAAAAGGGAAGAAAGCAACTAAGTATGGCTTTTTGTGTGAAACTGTTCATTTTACTGTCCAATATTAATGTTTTAGAGCATTTCTTCATTTATACTATTTTCAGAAGCATTCTAAAAGTAGTCCAGATGTCAGATCAGAAATCAAAATTTCTGGGTCCCATTGCCACCTTGGCCAAGGCTCCCTGTAATCACAAAGAGCTGCTACAGTGACTCAAAGCCAGGCAGGAAGCAAAGGGAGAGGAAAGACAAACAAGTCAAACAGTCTGCCATGAAATGTGAAATTATTCCTCTCCAACTTGTTTAGGCCCAGCGTGTAATAGAGCCTGTTTATGTGTTTCTTCTGGGGATTCTAATTACTTCTGTAACAACTGGGACATAGCAAGAAGTTCAAAAAGAGGCCAGCTTTCTAGAGACAGAGGATGTTTGTATATTCTGTGAGAGGAGTTCTAAGCACATCTCCATTAATGTACACTGTGGCTTTGTCTATCAGGATAACCAACATGAAGGTAATCAATGCCAAATCTCTGGGGAAGGTAGGCAGATTCAAAGATTTGGTACTGGAGGAGGCAACATGTCCTCTACACTCACACCCACATATTACTGTTACCGTGCTTGTCTTCCAAGCCAACACCATCTGCCTATAAAATCCACACCATGACCACCTATCCTTCCCCGTGACCCCGTCCAGGACACTTTGCTCAACCTCAGCTGTTATGAAACAGGCATAAAAGGGGTTCTCTCTATTTGTTGCAATTCTAAGAACTAAGAAACCCCAGATAAAACATCATACTTTGAATTGCCATATGGCGCTCTCATTGCATTTATCTACTCTCTTAATTTAGGCAGAAGCAGCTGGTAAGGGGGAAGGAAGTCTCTTTACAGTATACTGCACAATATTCACGGAACAAGAGGAAAGATGGCCTTGAAAGGGACAGATTTATGTTATGACCAGGTCCCATTACTGGCACCTTAGATTAATCCTTAGATGAGCCACTCAACTATTCTGTGTCTCAATTTATCTCCCACAAAATAGGTTCTTATTATTCATTCAAATAAAATACTTAAAAGAATACTGAGGGCCAGGCACCATGTTAGGCACTTTGACCAGACCTAAAGATTATTCCCTTTCTCAGTGCCAATAGAGCCACAACGAAGATATAGCAAGCACACTCGAGGGCATTACAAATAAGAATGCTGATCTTTCCCAAATGGTTATTATAGAAAATGACCAGGCACATCAATACCTTCTTGGTGAGTGAGGCTGCTTTTTTTTTTTTTTTTTTTTTGAGACAGAGTCTGGCTCTGTTGCCCGGGCTAGAGTGAGTGCCGTGGCATCAGCCTAGCTCACAGCAGCCTCAAACTCCTGGGCTCAAGCAATCCTCCTGCCTCAGCCTCCCGAGGAGCTGGGACTACAGGCATGCGCCACCATGACCAGCTAATTTTTTCTATATATATATTTTTAGTTGTCCAGATAATTTCTTTCTATTCTTTTTAGTAGAGACGGGGTCTCGCTCTTGCTCAGGCTGGCCTCGAACTCCTGAGCTCAAGCGATCCTCCCGCCTCAGCCTCCCAGAGTGCTAGGATTACAGGCGTGAGCCACCACGCCCGGCCAAGGCTGCTTTTATTTGCTATCCCAAAAGGCTTTCTGACCAGTCCCGACCTTACTGTCAGTGGAGTATCTGCAGGGCTGTCTGATAAGAAGAAATATGTACTCACATTCATTTGCTCTTCTCTTTATAAAGTGTATTCTTGAATTCTCAAAGAATGACCCACATCTCAACTCCAACTAAGTTATTAAATGCTACAATTTGTTTATATGTGGTATCGGCATTGACATATTTTTTTAAAAATATACTTAAACAGTAGAGACTGATATTTATTAAGACTATATTACTTTCAAATATGTTGTTTCATTTATATACTCAATGACCAAGGTTGGTATTACTGTCTCCATGTATAGCTGAGGAAACTGAGACTTTAAGAAGTCCATAGCTTGTCAAATGCCACCCAGATAGCCAACAGCAGGCAGGGAATTTGAACCCAAAGCCAACATTCATTCCCACAACTTAATGCCATTGTGCTAAGCTTTGCTATTACCATTACTTAGGGATGAGCTCAATTTCCTAGATAGAGCATATGTTGAAACCTAAACTCAGTAACCTGACTTCAACCAAGACTATGTTTTTAACCACTTTAGTCCCAAGTGTCCTTTAGGTACATAAGATTTTTTTTTAAAAAAAGAAGATTTAATTAAAGCCCCGGGATCCAAAAGTTATCATTTCCCCTAACAAACTAGTTTCTAATGCTCCCAAAAAGACAGAATTTAATGATGGAAGACATCTACAAGGCAACAACCTAACTCTATTCCTTCTCTAGCTCTCAACTGTCTTAGCTGATTCAGGCGGCTTGAAAGCAGAGGGCTTGACTCCATGACTTTCCAGAACTCCTTCTAACACTATAATTCTGATTCTCTCTGCCCCACTTACACAAGGGAACCTCTGATTATTCTCTAAAGCTAGGTTTTGGAAGCCAGATTGCTCCATTTTAGTAAAACTACCATAAATAACATGAGATTGCGTCTTATAACAGCCACACTTTTAAAATCCCTATTAAATCACATCAAAATAATCTGAAATAACAAGATCATACCAATCAATCAGAAAGAATAAATAAGAACCAAGGAAGCTAAGAGGTGCTCCTGTTCATAACATTTCTTTTCTTTAGACCTTAGTAAAATATTATCTGACCCACTGAAGAAAGCCTGACCGGGTAATATGCCCTGTGGTGCCTTCACTACCTGGTGTATTACATCATTGTTAACTATTAATGCAAAGGGAACTGCTGTCTGGCTGGCCCCTTTCATGAAGCAGAAGTTCCCAAATCTGTCAAAGAGAGAAAAGGGTCCCTGTTATCTTATGACAAATAACATGTCAGAAACCCTGGGTTTCTCTGACAGCATAGCTGTAGATTGCTTATATATTATCTGTACAATACACTTTAAGGCTAAATACACAGGTTCAAAGTTTGAAATCAACAAACACATACAACCTATTCAAAAGCTTTGTAAAAGATCCCAATGACTACCTATAATGGGAAAGAGGAAAGGGGTTCATGACCAAATACCCAAAGACATGCAATCAAAAACAAACTGTTTCTACACTGGAGAACCAATGTGTTTCTGATTGGCCACTGGGAAAAGCAAAACCCCTGGATGATAGTTTCTTGGGATCGGAACTGAGATTGTCAGGCCCTAGGCTAGGCACTAGGGATACATTACTGGTGATGGACAGTTTGCCCATTCAAACGGGAAAACACCTAGTAGCACCACCTGGATTCCAAGCCTGCATTACGTATGAAGGAGTAGGCCATTTCTAAAACCACTTCCTTGCATATCTGTCCACATAAACTCAGGTGAAGCTGGACACAAACAAGAAGGTCCAAGGAACACTCAAAGAACTCAGCACCCTGCCCTACCCAACGACAGCCAATTAATGTTGCACAGCCTATTTTAGTCTTTGAGGGCTATTCTGTCTCTGTTGCAACAACTTAACTCTGCCATTTTATTGCAAAAGCAGCCACAGCAATACATAAACAAATGAGTGTGGCTATGTGCCAATAAAATGTTCTTTACAAAAACAGACACTATTTACAAAAACAGGTGGTAGACAGGATTTGGCCACAAACCATAGCATGCTGGCTCCTGCTTTCCTGAAAATAGAGCAAAGAGACCTCTTTGAGAAAACATGTTACACCTTTCCCTTCAGTCTAGGACTTCTGGGAGGGAGCAAAAAGCTAAGGTACAAAGCTAGAAAGTTTTCCTTAATCAGTTATTCTCAAAGGCAGAAGCTACAAAACACTTGGAAGTAAAAAAAATGCCTGTGGGTATCCATTCTACTTCTACTTGTCACCATTAGAAAATAAAAATCTTTGCTGGTTCAGTGGAGAGACTAGAGCTACCTTCTCTGGTGTGGCAATAGGATGACACATGTTTTTTGTTAAACATCATGTTATTAATTCCCGCCTGGTTCAGAAACTCAGACAATATCCCACCAGAAACATCAAAGCCACAATTGGCCAGTAGTTTTCAGAGTGGAAGCTGCTGGGGTGCCACTCTCCACTTTGGAAAAGCCAGTCCTAAAGGGGGCTGCTAACTCCTTAAAGGTGAGACCACTACCAGAAAAAAAGAATTCTCCCTGGAGAGAAGACCTGCCAAGCAAGTGCTTCCTTGCCCCGTGGCCAATTCAATGCCTCAATCAGCCAGATCTTACTGGACTTGTTAGACCTGACAAAACAACAGCAACAGCTTTGGTAATAACGCCAGACATGGGCAAGCACAAAATTGCCTGCTGCAATGGAGATCTCTATAATGGGCTCTGCTCAAAAGCAGGCCAATTATCCCCATGTTGCCAGGGGAGCAGAAGCTGATTAAAGGTAAGAGGAGGCAAAAGAACTGGTCCTAAATATCACCAAAGCAAACCTGTATTTTTGGGCCCCTTTTAATGGGGGTTGCCTATCACATGGCATAAGAGGGTCCAAAAAACTTGAAATCACAATTTGATGGGTGGCAGGCGATTTATCAGAGCAGGGACAGGTGGCTAGGAAGGCAGCTGTATAAACAAGGCACAGCAAGGCAAGGCCTCTGATAGGCTTCCTCAAGGTCCCAGAGGGAGAAGGAGCTGGCAACAGGCAACAGGCCACCCTGGGGAGGATGCCAGTAACTACAATGGTAAGGGGCCAGACAGCAAAGCCTGGAGACACAAACTTCCCAAACCCACCATGCAAGGCATAACCACTTACACCCTTTCTACAATATATCATAATGTAGTGGAAAATTTGCCACCCTTAGGAGTCAGAAGATCTGGGTTTGGATCCCAACTTGCCACACATTAGCTGAGTAACTTTGTGAGAGTGACTTAACTTCTCTGAACTTCAATTCCTCATCTGTAAAACAGGGAGACCATTATCTGCCCTTGGTTACTTCACCTGTATGAGAACACTAATAATGCCCTGCCTGATTACTCACAGGGTTGTAAAGATCAAATCAAGATCATAGGTGAAACTGCTGGTGAACTAAAAAACTACTAAGAAGGATGTTATACTGTCATTATTTTATGAAGCATCATTATGCGTAGTTTCGATACAAACACACATCTAAGGATGAAATTGGTTTCAAGCAAGATGTGTATCAGTCCTCAAACTCAACACTCACAGATAACTTGGACTAAACGATATCTGAGATATCTATGAAACTTCTAGAACAGAAAAGCAATATGATCCTATTTTTCTTCTTTATTAACTAGTTTACAATTTTTAGGCTTGTTTCCACCCTAAATAAGCAATGAAAAAAAGTCCTAGGGTCATCTCTTTCCCCATCATCCATATGAAGCTGGCCTAATTTTTTTAACCACCTCCCTTGGCTTCAGGGAATTCTCCTTTATTTTTTGTCTTTATTTTTACTCAAGGAACAATGCTTGAGACTAAGAATCTCTGTCTTACTGTGAAATGGAGTTAGACAGAGTTACCTATCAAAAGCTTTAAGCAGGGGGAATGACAATAAAACACTTCAGTTATATTCTAACAGTACCCGCTTGGGAATTCTTCTTTAAAGACCTCTACCTTGGGCCAGGCTCAGTGGCTCACACCTGTGATCCTAGCAGTCTGGGAGGCCAAGGCAGGAGGCTCGCTTGAGCTCATGAGTTCAAGACCAGCCTGAGCAAGAGCGAGACCCCATCTCTACTAAAAATAGAAAAAATTAGCCAGGCAACTAAAAATGGAAACAAAAAATTACCCAGGCGTGGTGGCAAGCACCTGTAATCCCAACAACTCAGGAGGCTGAGGCAGGAGAATCACTTGAGCCCAGGAGTCTGAGGTTGCTGTGAGCTAGGATGACACCATGGCGCTCTACCCCGGGCAACAGAGTGAGACTCTGTCTCAAAAAAAAAAAAAAGAAAAAAAAAGAAAAGACCTCTACCTTGGTCTGGACTGTCTCCTCATCAGCAGCCTTCACAGAATAGCACACATTTGGCTGATGACACCAGAAACTCCTACTACAAGCTTAGGTGTCTCAGCCCTGTCTGTGGCTGTTCTCCAGCTTTCAAACCTTTTCTGATGGCCACTTCCTACGGATACGTGCTCCCATTTCTACAGAAGGCCCCGTATCTCTTCTTCATACCTCCACTTTCTGAACTACCCATTCTTCTGAACAGTACTTATATGCTCTTTCTTCATTAAAGGGAATAAAAGCAATGGAGAACAGTGGAAAGAAGAGTCAGAAAATCTAAGTCTTAGCCCTACTACTGACTAGCTGTGCAATCTTAGGGAAGTACTTAAGTTCTCTATAGATGAGCCTTAGTTTCCTCATGTACAAATCAGAGGTAATAACACTTTCCTTCCCAGATTAAGCTATAGAATGTATGTTAAAGTGTGTTAAATACTATAAAGAGCTTGGCGAATGGTAGTTTATACCCATATCTACCTGTGTATATTCACATCCAGGAATTCAGTCAGCCTTAGTGAGATCATATTCACATATCCCAGCCTTGTTGTTGCCCAGGACAAACATCACCATGCCTAAAACCCAACGCAATTTGTATTAGAGTTGCTTCTTCCTCATTCATAAATATTAATGGATTCTCTAAATTCCACATATTTGGGGAAAAGGTAGGTCTATTACAGAAGGTCTGCCTCTTGATCGTCTATTTTATCAAGCTTCTACTAGGCAAAGGCCAACCAGAAAAACTAACAGCAGTAATTTCGGACTTCCCGAACCTTCCCCTGCTCCCCCTGCTCCACTCCTGCAGGCCCACACTAGAGGTACATTCTTGGCAAGAGGCACAGAAGAGAAAACAACTCTTTTCTTTCACAAGCTGAAAGTGATTCTCAAAAAAAAAAAAAATCAAAGAGAGGTTCATGAAGGGTAGAAACTGTTTTCATGAGGCACAGTGACGTCGCACAGAGCCCAGAAGTGGGAGCAATTATTGAGTTCAGTGCTGATTCCGTGTCCTTGGGCAAGGAACATTCCCTCCTAGGCCTCAGTTTCCTAGTTTGAAGTATGAAGGAATTAAACGAAATGTTCTTTTAAGGGCCGTTTGAACTCTACGAGTCCATTCCCAGCAAGATACTGCTCATTAGTCAAAAAGAAAAGGAAATGGTTAAACAGCATCTGCTCTTCACAAAGGAAAAGCAAACAAAATGCCAAGGAGCCCCAGTTTTCCCTCCCCTTCCATTCTGCTTGCTTGGCCACACAATCCCTGGCCAAGCTGTTACCCAATTAGCACACTGGCACCCTTGCTTTCCCATTTAGTACCATTATGAACAATCACCCCCCCATAATCCCTGAAATGCTAAGCATGGATTCTAGAAGGCAAACCCCTCCAAATCAACCAAACAGGGACAAATATCAATATTTCCTATGCTTAAGAGCAAGAGAAATTCAATATGGTGATGACAGTGTTAGGGATTCTCTTTACAACTCTCCATGATTTTTTTTTCTAAACAAAAGTTGTAAGGGGCAACTATAAAACACCTCTATGGCTTGTTACCCACCCTCCTCCCCCAACCTAATGAATT
Source organism: Indri indri (assembly GCA_004363605.1). Taxonomy (NCBI): domain Eukaryota; kingdom Metazoa; phylum Chordata; class Mammalia; order Primates; family Indriidae; genus Indri; species Indri indri. The sequence goes on from RJWJ010004251.1 coordinate 56,604, forward strand.
CAGTATTAGTCTCCAGCTGTCAACTGCCACATGCATAATACATGTTTTTCCAATCATAGGGAAAGTCTTTTCCATGACAGCCTGGCTCTTGAAAGAATTGGAAGCTAAAGTGTGACCCTCCTGCTTCTGGGAAGTCCTCAGTGAAAACCTTTTGCAAAGTACCGCCTTGAAATTCCTAATATGGTACTACAGCGCTGGACTCACTGCCTGCCACTTGTGAGAAATTCCATGCTGCCTTAGGATAAAAATAATATGGGGGAGGACTTTGTCACCCATTAGTAATACCACACATGTCCCAATATACACTGCTCCCTACGTGAAAAGCAGCCGTGTTTGCCGTAAGAGGTTGACAGAGAAGAGGGGAGACTTCAGAAACTGCCCAACCAGCTGTTGTAGGCTCCTGGGGCAGGAAACAAGGACAGGTGTCACACAAAGATGTATTGCCATTCTTCTATGACAAGAGAAAGAAAATACAACCAGGCCCTAATTAAATTTGGGCTAGATTGCTCAACAGGGAAACCACCCGATCCTAGCTGCGATGGGGAGAGGGAGAGGGAATGAAAGGAGACCCTCCATTAACTCAGATTTTTGCTGCCAACTTGGTCAGTTCAAACAAAAATACCCCAGCCCCAATAAAGAACATCAAGATAGTTTAACTGCAAGGTACCTGCTTCAGAGTACAGTGCGGAAAGCACCTTGGAATGCGAAACCAGGAATTCTGATTCTGGTCCCAATTTGGACTCTAGCTCTAGGTCCCTGGAGGAGTAATTCTCTCTTGACTTCCTTTTCCACACATATAAACCCAATGGAGTAGTTTTGAAGCTTTCTAAACAACCTTCCAGGTCTGATGTTCTACAAGGAAGAGCCAAAGTAAGATACAGGCATATAAGACAAATACCTTTGTTTCTCCAAGCACAATGTTTTTCTGAAACAGCTCTGAGATATAACTCACACACCACAAAATTCACTCATTAGTGTGTACAATTAAGTGGGTTTTAGTATACTCACAGAGTTGTGCGACCATCACTGGATTCTAATCTTAGAAAATTTTCATCACCCCAACAAGAAACCCCTTACCTATTAGCAGTCACAACACATTCTGATCCTCCAGCCCTAGGCAACCACTAACCTGATACTCTCTCTAAAAGGTCTGCCTATCTGGACGTATCATATAAAAAGAATTATGAGCAATATACAGTCTGATGACTGGCTTTTTTCACTTACCATAAGGTTTTCAAAATTCATCCTCTTGTACGATATGTCAGTACTTCATTACCTTTTATCGCCTAATACTATGCCATTGTACGTAGATACCACGTTTTATTTATCCATTTTTCAGTTGATGGACATTTAGATTGTTTCTATTTTTCAGCCATTATAAATAATTCTGCTATGAACTTCCCTGTATAAGTTTCTGTATGAATATATATTTTCATTTCTCTTGGGTATATAGCAAGGAGTGGAATTGCTGGATCACGGGGTAACTCTATGTTTAACCTTGTTTTTTTTCTTTTTGAGACAGGGTCTCCCTCTGTCACTCCAGCTAGAGTGCAGTGGTGTCATCATAGCTCACTACAACCTCAAACTCCTGGGCTCAAGCGATCCTCCCGCCTCAGCCTCCCAAGTAGCTGGGACTACAGGCATGCACCTAGCTAATTTTTAAAATTTTTTATAGAGATAGAGTCTCGATGTTGCTCAGGCTGTTCTCAAACTCCTGACCTCAAGCAATCTTCCTGCCTTGGTCTCCTAAAGTGCCAAAATTACAGGCATGAGCTGCCGCGCCTGGACTTTTTTTTTTTTTTTTTTTTTTTGAGACAGAGTCTTGCTCTATTGCCTGGGCTAAAGTGCAGTGGCATCATCATAGCTCACTGCAACCTCAAACTTATGGGCTCACGAGATCCTCCTGCCTCGGCCACCCCAGTAGCTGGGAATACAGGTGTGCACCACCACATCCAGCTAATTTTTGAAATTTTTTGTAGAGATGGGGTCTCTACAGTTTTTGTAGGGACGCTATGTTGCCCAGGCTAGTCTCAAACTCCTGGCCTCAAGCAATCCTCCTGCCTCCACCTCTCAAAGTGATGGGATTACAGGTGTGAGCTACTGTGCCCAGCCTATTTAACCATTTTGAAGTACTGCTAAACTTTCTAAACTGGCTGTACCACAGTACATTCCCACCAGCAATGTACAATTTTTATCTCTTTTATTTATATTGTCTATTTGATGACTGTTCCCATGCTTTCCTTTAAACCGTTAGACACGGTTTCCTTTAGTTTTTGAATATTTATAATAGCTAATTTAAAATTTTTATCTAAATTCCAACATTTAGGCTCCATCAGGGACAGTTTCTATTGTTTTTTGTTTTTTTCCTGAGTACGGACAATACTGTTCTGTGTCTTTATGTGTCTGATAATTCGTTGTTGAAAATTAGACATTTTAGGAAATATAATGTAGTACTTCTGGAAATCAGATCCTGCCCCCTAGGTGTTGTTGCGGCTCTTTGGTTGTTCACTATCTTTCCTGAACTAATTCTGTAATGTCTATTCCTGTGGTATGTAGCCACTGAAGTTTCTGCTTAGTTAGTTTAGTGGTCAACTAGTAATTGTTCAGAGATGTCCTTAAATGTTTAGAACTATTTAGCCTCGCACCTTTCGCTGAGGGGCTCTGTGTGCACTCAGCCGGGCAGTGTACAACTCTGCCTCAGGTTCACCCACGAGTGAGAAACTGAGGCACTCTCAGGTCTTTTCTGGGCATGTGCACAGCCCTGGGCAAGTGTGTGTCCTTCTAGATCCCCAGGAATATGTCAGAGCTTTTCAAAGCCCCCTATGACCACCTCATTCCCCAGTTCTTCCTTTTATGTTTTTGGCCAGGCAGCATCAAAGCCTCAGGCAGCTGTGATGTTAAACACCCTGGGGATAGGGCTTTTCCCACTGAGCTAGCTCTGTATCCGGTGAAGTAATGAGAAGCCCTGTGAACGGGGCTTTTCTAGGAAGCTGCAAGACAGGTTACATAGTGACAAGGCTCTGGGTCTGAGGAGCCACAGACCCAGTCTTCCCCTTCAGGTGTCGCAAGGGTGCTGATTTTCACAGCTGCCCTGGCCATGAAGCTGCTGGTTTTCAAGGCTACCCCAAAGCTGGGGAGAAGGAAAGGGAAGGCAGGGTAAGTTAAAATGCCACAACACTGCTGCTACAGAGATTCAGCAGCTTTTCTTCAATAAACACTCCTCAGATTGTTGTAAGCCTTTGGTAAATTTCCAGCGTTCTGAGAAAATTGATTTTGACAATTTTTGCCAGTGTCCCTTTGCTTTCATGGAGAAGTGGATTTTCAGAGGTCTTCACTCCACTTTCTCTCCGGGTACAATCTTAAAGAAATCTCGCCCCAGAGTGGCTGAGAACTTGCCTACAGTGGAACTCCCAAGGAGGCAGAAGTTGGAAGAAGCACTGGGGGTAAAGTCTTTTTAAAGGGTAGAAAAACTGTTGACAGTAGTCATTGCCTCTAGGGTAGAGAACTGGGAAACCGGGATGTAGAAGGAGGGAAGAGGTTTGCCCTTTTGGATCTTTTGAATTTTGTACCATGTTCATGTGTTATCTGTGCAAAACAATTTTTAATATACTTAGAAGAATAAAGCAGTAGGTGCTTTACATTTTCTTAAAGATCCCATGGGATATACTGCATCCTGTTTGCTCTAAGAATCTTGCTCATTACCAACTATCGAGATAGTAAAACAGGTCTCTTTGACTTAGGAAGCCTTTCTCCTCAGTTTACTGTTCTTTCCAATAGACAGTCACATCCCATGGTCTAGCTCCTTTTTTCCCCCACAAATCTCTACTTTGTAAAATGTGACAGAATATATATCACACCCTGAACTTCCTCTTCAAGGGTCTTCTCACAATTGTAATGAATTATTTAAGTAGATAATTAGATATTTAAGGCATGTTCCAAGAGGGCAGAGCCTATATAGCAGCCTTATTCACCGCTGATTCTCCAATTTCCAGGACAGTGCCTGACACATAGTAGGGCCTTAAACTGAATTGCCTTTATATTGCCCAAGGTTTAGCACTTGATACAAGCCCGGCACAGCAGCAGGAGGGCCCTTCACCTCACTAGAAAATAAAATCAGCTCAAGATTTCCAGAGTACTCCTCTGGAAAAGTGTGTATCTTTCCAGATCGTCATAGGCTTTTAGGAAATTTCTGTAGTAACTGATTAGAGAAACAGATGCCAGATTAAACAAAAGGTCTTGGCTGTGTTTTTTTTTAAAAAATAAAGCTATAAAAATGAAGCTGAAAAGTAAATTTCCTTCATCACTCTTAAGCCTGATTAGAAAACTTTTCTTAATGGGCAAGTCAAGGTAAAATCTTCCCTACCCCACCCAGCACCGCCCCCCACACACCTACATAAAAATAGTTTCTTAGAAATGGACACACTGAAAGGTTGGCTTGGTTCACTTTTCCACCCTAGTTCCCAGAGCACCCCCAGTCCAGCTATTTTGTATACTGAGTTTGTATGCTACTAACAGCAGCACCAAACGACATACCCATTACGTTGATCTCTATGTTATTCTGGAGAAGGTCTAAAATAACTCCCTGTGCTCAAAGGCACTGATTAAATATCACTGGGATAATGACAGGATACCTGCTGAGTGAGAAGGTATATTATATCATCAACTCCTTCCTGCACACCACAGCACTACAGGCAACCCAAAGAGATTCGAAGCTTTGGTCTCTCTCATTATAGAGCTATTCAGGATGGAACTGAAGGTTGACAACTCCAAAGAAGCATTCAGTGGGAGGATAATCAGACAGGCCAGCAAGATTCAAGTCATCTATTCATGCTGAACATATCACTTGGATTTTTCCTTTACCTACTCTGCTAGAGCAAAGATGAATTGGCTCCAAAGTTTATGACACAATCAACTTAGGTTGTTTAACTATTTGAGTAAGGTGGTGGTAACTAGAAAACAGAGAATAATAAAACCAGAAGGAATCCTAAAGATTATTGACAAAACCTCTAATTTTTTTTTTTGTTTGTTTTTAGAAACAGGGTCTCACTCTGTCACCCAGGCTGGAGCACAGTAGTGCAATCATAGCTCAATCAGCTTACAGCAACCTCAAACTCCTGGGCTTAAGCAATCCTCCTGCCTCAGCCTCCTGAGTAGCTTGGACTTACAGGCACACACTACCATGCCAGGCTAATTTTTAAATTTTTTTGTAGAGATGGGGTCTCACTATGTTGCCCAGGCTGGTCTTAAACTCCTAGGCTCAATCGATGTTTGTGCTTAAGCCTCCCAAAGTGCTGGGATTACATGTGTGAGCCACCATGCCTGGCCCCAAAGTGGGGCTCACAAAACTAAAGACTTACTCAAGGTCATACACCTAACTAGTGGCAGAGTTGGAATCAAGCCATTCTTCCAAGAAAACAATCACTTACCAGTTGCCAAAATGTGAGCTGAAAAGGCAGCTCAAAAATTGACCTTAATGTAAACATCTAAAACTCTTGTCTTTAAAAGTACGGAATGTAAGAAAGTGACTTTTTTTAAAAAAATTTAAGACTAGGTTATTAAAGCTATAGAATTATATTATTTCCACTCTATCAACTTTATGTACATTTTTAGCACAGAATGCATCTTTTGGATTCTTTTAAAACGTAAGTTTTGTTAGTCCAAGAAACTTACATATGTGTGGTTGTGCATGTATGTGCGTGGGTTTTTTAACGATATAATATTTTTCTGACATCTGTTTTATATATATGGACATACATATAAAGCATGGTATCCTTGGTTTTGAAAGGCTATTTGAAAATGTTATTTGAATTTTTAATTTAATTAAACACTATCATATACCCTAAAATAATATAAAAATTTATGTAATCATAAAATAAGATACTGTAACTGGGTTAGTCATTCCTTTCTCAAATTGCTAAACTATAAAATGCTATGCAAAAAATAATAATAAGTCACGGAATGTTAGAGCTCAAAGTGAGTTTACAGACCCCCCTACTCACATCCCATTTTATAAAGACACAGACCCTGGGGTCCCAGTGAAATGACTTACGAAAGTCACAGATCCCATTAGTAACAGAACCAGTACCATGCCCAGGTATCCTGATACCATATCCAGGATATTTCCCCATTATACCATCATTCTCCTGCTGCTATATTTTACCCCAATAACTCTAGCTCTATTAACCCACTTCCAGCAGCTTCATCCTTTTCTATTTTCTCCTTGGCCTCTGACAGCATTTCAGACTAGGATCCCTGAGTCCAGAACGGGCATAATCAATAGCGTACCAAAATAAAACCAGTTGATTAAAAAAATGTGAAATATGGCATTATGTTCCACCAATAGCTACATTCACTGCCTTACCAATAAAAATCCATTTAGGTCTTTTAGATTAACTAGCTACACCAGAGGTCTGCAAACTTTAGCTGGTGAGACAAATTCAGCCTGCCACCTAATTTTGTATACCCCTCCCCCCTAGCCAAGCTGAGAATGGTTTTTATATTTTTAAATGGTTGAAAAAATTCAAAGGAAGAATAATACTTCATGACATGAAAATTATGTGAAGTTCACATTCAATGTCAATAAATAATAAAGTTTTATTGGAACGCAGCTACTCTCACTTATGTATTCTTTATGGCCACTTTTTTTTTTTTTTTTGGAGACAGAGTCTCACTCTCTTGCCTGGGGCGAGTGCCGTGGCGTCAGCCTAGCTCACAACAACCTCAAACTCCTGGGCTCGAGCAATCCTACTGTCTCAGCCTCCCGAGTAGCTGGGACTACAGGCATGTGCCACCATGCCCGGCTAATTTTTTCTATATATATTTTTTGCTGTCCATTTAATTTCTTTCTATTTTTGGTAGAGACGGGGTCTCGCTCTTGCTCAGGCTGGTCTCGAACTCCTGAGCTCAGAACAATCCGCCTGCCTCAGCCTCCCAGAGTGCTAGGATTACAGGCGTGAGCCACCGCGCCCGGCCTATGGCCACTTTTTTACAACAATGGCAGAGTAGTTGCCACAAAGACGGCATGGCCCTCAAAGCCTAAATTATTTACTATATGGCCCTTTACAGAAAAGGTTTGCTGATCCCTAAGCTATAGCGAAGAAAATTTAAAGCTGCCCATTAAGTGCTGAAAAGTCACAGATATTTATGTGGGATTGCTAACACCTTACACATCACTCTCAGATGAATCTCCCTAAAACACAGCTCAAACCATGCCCCCTCCTACAAAAACCTTCTCTTAGTACTTCCTGCCTACAGAGGGAAGTCTGAAATCCTTAACAGTCAGGCCTCAACCTTCCATTCCAACCTCATTTCCCAAACCTCCCTTTCTATAGCCTATATCCCAAATGAGTTGATTTATTTGCTGTCCTTTTTCATTCTCTGTATCATTCCTACCCCATGAAATGCCCTGTCCTGCATACAGCGTCATGCAGTAAAATAAGCAGGGCCTTTAGAGTCAAGTCTATATTCTAATTCAGCCTCTTGCCCTATTAGTTGAGAAAGTTACTTAACTCCTCAGAACTTCGGTTTCCTCATTATATAGAATGGGGAAATTGATCGTTATCTCATAAAACTGTTTGAAGATATAATGCCTGGCACATAGGAACAGCTAAGTAGTGATAAGTGTTGCTAATTCTGCCCAACTCCAATGCTACTTCTACCTTTGCTTTTCCCTAGTCCTTCGACTGAGAAATGAGTTTTCCCGCTACTGTCACATACCATCATGTCCACCTGTCCCACTCTTACGGCTCTCATCCATAACTACTACCTTATATGACAGTAATTTCTACCCATATCTTGTCTTCCCCTACCCATGTCTGCCTAGGAACCTCTTGAGGGCAGTATCCATCTGTGATTCATTCTGTATGCCTGACAGCTCTGAGAACAATGGCTGGAACATAGTATGTGCACAAGTATGTACTGAATGAATGGTATGTGTTCGCTGAACTATATATAACACTTACTGGGTGTCTCGCGTTGCCTTGGGATATAAGCAGGGGCTATATCACTGGTTCTGAATAATGCCTAGCCTCAGTTCTTAGCAAATATTAAAACAACATCAGGGACTAAAACTGCCAACATAAAAACAAAGAACAAACGGAAAAGCAGGCGATATGGTTATCTTTCACGGCGATAGTGTTTTTATTTTCCATTAGTTTATATTATAATCATCTTGCACTCCGACGATTATAAATAAATCGTGTTTAAGGGGAGGAGAGGAAATCAACCACTTCCCCAAGAGAAACATGTTGAATATCATTCATAACATCAATTACCTCTGAGCACAGAGCTAAGTAAATCTAAATATTCAAACAGGACCTATATTTAATGAATTAATCATCACACACAGTTCCAACTTTGTACAAAATCAGACACAAGCAGGATAAAATGTAGAAATCAAGTTCCGCCTGGTTCAACAACTTTAAGAAAAACTGCAGCTGATTTTTGCAGCACAGTACGTCAAGTCGCATTGGTTCCTAGAAACACTAGCTCCTTGATTTGTCATCAATTTAACTAGTTAAATAAAAAGGTGTCAGTCATTCTTCCTGCCTTTTAACGCCAGACTCCAAATACCAAAATAGATCCACACACGTGAATACAAAATGCATTGCTGACACATGCCAATGTAGGGAGTGACATTTTCCAACAAGATCACAGCCAAAAAAAAAAAGTCTCTGCTTTCAACTACTTCTCCTTATGCATTTCCCTTCAGAAACCTACTGGAAATTACACATTCACCAACAGATATATTAGTAACCTGAAGATATATTATCAAAAACTCACATTGTTTAGTCATTTCCATTTACAAAGCGCTTTCATAATCCATTAATTCCTTTGAGCCTCACAACAACCCTGGGAGGTGGGTATAATTCCCCCCATTTTACAGACAAAGTAAGTGATTTGTGTCAGATCCCTACATAGTGAAGCCAAGACCCTAAGCCCGGTCTTCGAACTCCAATGCCAGTACTCCTTTTTCTTTCTTCCTCCATACAAAGCAAGAGCATACCTTTCTTTTGCTACCACCCTACCTACTCTCAGAAAGTCGCCCAGCTGGCAGTGTGAGGAAGCAGAGTGGGAGTATAAACATTACTGTGGTCAAGACAGTGGGAAACACCCAGCCTTTGCCTCTAGCTAGTCAGGTTTTTAGAATCCATGCCACTGAAAGGAAAGAAATGGAGCATGGGTTAGCCGCTGGGTTTTGTTTCCTACCTGTCCTATTTTTGGCTTCCTATGTACACTCAGACACAGAAAACCACAAGTATCAAGAAGCCCCTGGCTCAGAATATCTCTTGGATCTTTTGCCCATATGCAAAGGTTTCAGCCTGCCTAATTGCTGACTCTTCCCACTTTTAGACTTAGAAAAGCAGGAAAGAATAAAAATCACTACCTGCCCCTTGCTTACAATTTTGCCCTTCCCCCAAATGTTTTATTGAACTTATTTTTATACAAATGTTAATCTCTCTGATATGCCTTAGCTGGTCATTTTTCAGCACATACACTCTCAGCTCACCATCCACTTCACAAAGCCATTTCCTTGCTAGGGCATATGATGAGCTTGGTTTGACTGTAGATACTGCGCCAAGCAGTTTATTGTAATAAGTAAACAAAACCAAAAAAAGCCCAAAGATTCCCCCTTTCCCTTTCAGTGAACCCTCACCTTTCTATTTTTGTGGCACAACCTACACATATCCTTAACCTCTCAATGAACTCTATTAAGTGGAAACACAACCCAAAGCCTGGCCTGTAAGTCTCTAAGGACCAGCATTTCAAATACCCCATCTTTAAGGTGCTACCAGGAGTTTACTCTTGGTCAGGCCACAATAGGACAAACCATCAAAAGATCAAACTCGATCAAGTGACCTGCAGGCACTTGGTCAGTTTACATATTCTGATCAAAAATGCACAGATAACATGTGCAGGGCAAGGAGACTCCAAGGGACAAATCAGAAGAGCTGCATAAGAAACACAGGCTCGTAGCAGTTACCATCACGCTGCCCCTTCTAAGCCTTTCTCCCTGCTCTTGGTTGGCTGAATCTGCCTAAGAAAGTCCCCACACTGGCCCTACACACAGTATTTTGGAGATAAGTCCACTGGAAACAAAGTTATAAGCACATAGGACATATTTGCCAGTGACTGACTTTATTTTTCACAATCATCTTTCAGCCAAGAGAAAAAAATTAATTATCACTCCACCCAATCATTACCCTCCATTATTCTGGGTATATACTTTGGCACAAAGGGTTGGCTTGCCTGCACTCTCGTTGGAGATGTTTATTATTCTTTCTTTTACTTCAAGCCAACCAGCAGAAATAAAACCTCAACACACAGTGGGGGAGGCAGGGAGCGTCCCGCAGCTGAGTCAGCTTGACCACTGAAAAAGCCAAGCTAGGTGAAGTTTCTTCAGCCCCTTGGGCCCCAACCCTAGCCCTATATTTTACTCCCTGGGGGCTGGGCTCCTTGTGCCAGGGAGTAGGCACATCTTTGTTCCACATTCAAGCAAAATTCAGTGGCATGTGAAGCCATCCATAGACTGACCTTGACCTAAACCATACCTCAGTACGTTAAAGAAAAAAATTGCTGGGGCAAAGGTGCTTTCCTTAGAAAATAACTTGTCATGGGGAATTTTTTATTGCCTCCACACTTATCTGTAGCAACCAGAGGCCAAGACAAAATCATTATTTAAGCTGCTACCCTTAATTCCCAATTCTTCAGGAGGTGCTGGGGCAGCTCCTTGGTTAGCTTAGATGTCACCTTGCCCCAGACAAGGGTGCTGAATATGTCTGACAGTACAGGCTGATTGTCCCCTCCGAACAATGATCTGTCAAGTAAGGGTAATTATAGAGCAAGAGGGTCCCTGGCGAAGCTACAGATCATATAAAGTCAAGGCCACTAAAGAAAAAGGCGCAGAGTTCTGGTTCTATCCACCACTTTCCACTTCTACTGTCCTCACTCTCATTCGCCTCAGAGACCTAGGCTGGGAGTCACCCTGCAACCTCCCTTCCCCCTGCGATGTGGAAAAGCTTAAAGAACAGAGAGCCACGAGCTCAGGGAAACAGCTCATCTAAGCCTTCTGCTTACTTCTCATAGCGCTGATAAGCGCGTTGCCATCTTTGATCACGTCTTTGATGAATTTATTGGTCCTCTCCAGCTCCTGCTCGTAACACTTGAGCCTCTCACGGAAGTCGGGACTGTCCAGGTAGCAGTCGCTGAACTCCAGCGGGGGATGCCCCATGGTTCTTCTGATGGCGTAGGGGAAAGAGAGGAAAGACACAAAGACCGAGAGCATCAGTGGCACGCTAGAAGTAAACCGGATGGACTGAGCGTAGGACCCGCTTAGCTTCCCTCCCTTTGGAGGTCAGGTACCTGTTCCAATGAGACTCCTGGGGAGCGCTGGCAGGTCTGTACCGAGAACAGGCGACCGGGAGGTTGCTTCAGGGCACAGGGCGAGCTAAGTATTGCAGTCGGATCCCGGCGGGGTGCTGCCTAGCAAGCAGCATGCCCCCTAAGCATCGCCCCCCACCCCGCCCCCATACGCAGCAGATGCTGCAGCCCGGCTCGCCTCCAGAGACGAGCCGGATCCTTCCAGAGCACTTGCAAACGTGACACTTCGGCCCGCCCAGGGTGTAGGAGCGGGTGGGCGCCAGGGCAGGGAACAGCCTCTTCTCGCTCCCGAGCTAGCTGAAGCTTTCCCTTGCCGAACTCCGCGGGCAACCCGGATTGCACTGTCCCCTCCCCCTTCTTAAAGCCAGCGCCTGCGCCCCGCCCCAGCGAAGCCGGAGCACCAAGCCCGAGCACTCAGGCTCCTTCCCAACTGTTTTCCTTGTACCCTGGGGTTGCTTTACCAGGGCCCGCCGGCTGCTGCGAGCTCTTCCTGGTCCCTGGGAGCCGGCCCGGGTCCTGTTAGGCGCCGGAGGGGTTAAACCGAGGCGGCGATGAAGCGTAGCCTTCCGCCATAGACACCGGAGCGGGAAGAGGAGGGCGATAGCGCGACGCACAATAGCTGCGGTAGCCCGGCGCTTCCCTGCGGAAACCGGGGAGCAGTCAGCGCCCTAGGACTCCATCTGAAAAGCGTGGCGGCCTGGGAGATGTAGTCTTTCCGTTTTCACGCCCCATGACTCCTCCCTGCCGTCTCCCCACCACCCCGCCAGGGCGGCTGCTCTCCCAGAACGACATTCCCAGCCTGCCTCATGCTCGCTGGCGGGGCCCAGACCCGAGGGACAGGTGCGCGGTGCTGGAGTCTGTGGGGAAAGTTTCTGAAACTGGAGCAAGAACCCAGGAGAAATAGATTGTGGGAGACTGTCTCTCACTTCCTATTATTCGGCTGGATTGTGGATTTTTTTTCCTTCCCTTCTTTCCAGCCTTCCTCGAATCTACCAACTTTTTTTCCTCTTCCCTTTTCCATTTCTCCTGCTCTAAGCGCTCTAATCCCCAAGGGCCTTCGAACTAAAGGGTTGACTCTAGAGTCTGTGTTAAGCTCAGAACTCCCTACCAAAGAAAGGGAGGCTGTAGCGCGGAGTTAACTTTTTCCTGAATAGGACCTCAGAGCTGCTTTCTGCGACCCAAATCATTGCATAGGCTGATGATTAAAGCATATGATTTTCCATATGTAAGTGGAAAATGTAAGAAGAGGATGTTATAAATTGTCTTGCAGCTTAGCAAAGAGGCCTATTGTCCATTGTAGGAGAACTGGGGCTGCTCTTGAAAGTGGCTGCATTGAGATTAAGAGTAGCTAGAGCCTCGACAAACTGAAAAATAGTGTGTACATGGGCAAAAAGATACATTTTGATTTTGCAGAGGTGTTTAGATTAGATTGCCCTGTGAAGAAAGCCAAGAAAAGCCAGAATTGAAGCGGGTTGTGGTTGTAAATCGAGTAATAATGACTGACCCACTTGTATTAGTGTCCTGTTGCTTCTTTAACAAATTACTGCAAACTTGGTGGCTTAAGTCAACACAAACTTAATTATCTTACAGATCTGGAAGTCAGAAATCAGAAATGGGCCTCACTGGACTAAAATCAACATGTCAGAAAGACACTGGACACTCTAGGGGATAATCCATTTCCTTACCTCTCCCAGCTTCTAGAAGCCGCCCACATCCTTTGGCTCATAGCTCCTTTCCTTCATCTTCAAAGCTAGCAATGGCCAGTCAAGTCTTTCTCACACCGCACCACTCTAACTCTGATTCTCCTGCCTCCCCCTTTCACTTACAAGGACCCTTATGATTATAATACGTTGGGTCCATGGGATAATCCACGATATCTCCCCATCTCCTGATCCTTACCTTAATCGCATCTGCAAAATTCCTTTTGCCATCTAAGGTAACATATTCACAGGTTCCAGGGATCAGGACAGGAACATCCTGGAGGGGGGAAGAATTCTTCCACCTACCACACAACCTATAACCTATAACCTAAATCCACTCCACTAATCCTCAAAACAACCCTATGAGGTTGATATTATTATTTTATCCATTTAAAAATGAGGAAGTTGGGTCAAAGAGAGGTTAAGTGAGTTGCTCAAGGACACACTAGTGGCAGCACTTGAACTTGAGCCTAGCCTGGCTGGTTCTGCAGGGAGCACCTCTAGTGCTCTTAACCACTACACTATATCACAGAATGGTAAAGAGTCCAATGAAGAAACTCCCTCTGAAAATTAATAAGCACCCACATCCCAGGGAAGGATTTTGTTTCCTACTCTTTTTATCTTTAAGGTTATTTATGGGAAAATGCTCAAAATGGGCTTTAAATGCCCTGTGGGTTGAGAAATGCAGGTACTAAGGGAAGGTACGCAACGAACAGATAGATATAGTCTCCCGCTCTAGCAAATTTCCTTTTAGCATTCATTCAGTCATTCAACAAGCATTTTTTTTTTTTTTGAGACAGAGTCTCGCTTTGTTGCCCAGGCTAGAGTGAGTGCCATGGCATCAGCCTAGCTCACAGCAACCTCAAACTCCTGACCTCAAGCGATCCTCCCACCTCGGCCTCCCAGAGTGCTACGATTACAGGCGTGAGCCACCGCGGCAGCCAGCAACAAGCATTTTTTGAACACTTGCTATATGCTTTGACTTACAGAACCTATACACATATTTTCATCACTATAAAAATGACTATTGACATTATCGATGTTAGACGCAGTCATGCTCTTAAAGCATTTTATAGTCATCTGCATTATCCTTTATCTAGGCAATGAAACTAAAGCACAGGAAAAACAAATGCCCTGGACCAAATACCTACGAAGAAAGAGGGTTAAAATTAGAACTCAGTTCCTCAAATAATAGTGGCATTCATTAAGCACTACCTTAGAGGCTTTGCGCAGTTTCTCCCTAACTCTCACAACAACCCTACATGACAGGGGGTATTCAAATTTTTGTTCGCATAACCCCTAAAAGAATTTTGAGAGGCTATGTATTGCCTCGCACATTTTTAGGCTGACATCTAAATTTTTCATCATGCTTAAAGAGTTGCAAAAGGTTTAATTTCTATCATACTCAAAATATTGACCATAACATATTTTTATACTTGAAAATCTTCTATTGATCACCATATTGAATTTCTCTGCAACAAAAATATGTCCATAAATAGAAATTGAATTCTTTTTTATTTCCTTGTGACCATAAGTCTCCAAGGATAAAAATTCTTCTGGAATGAGTTATAATTGTGATTATTATGCATACACAATAAATAAAAATAATATGAAGTCACTATACATTATGATTATTATTATTAAACATAAAGTTTTATTGGGAATGCATCTCTTAGTGAGATGGATGGGGAAGAGGCAGGTTACATACAGGGCCTTGAGTTAAAGAAGATTCGTGGACTCCAATATTTGAAATAATTGCTTTGTTTAGCCCCAGGGTTTGTTGCTGTTGTTTTGGGGATTTTTTGAGACACGGTCTTGTTCTGTAGCCCAGGCTAGAGTGCAATTATCGTCATAATAGCTCACAGCAACCTCAAACTCCCGGGCTCAAGCAATCCTCCTGCCTCAGCCTCCCGAGTAGCTGGAACTACAGATGTGCGCCACCATGCCTGGCTAATTTTTCTAGTTTTATAGAGACAGTCTCTCTCTTGGTCTGGCTGGTCCCGAACTCCTGGCCTCAAGCAATTCTCCCACCTCTGTCCTCCCAAAGTACTAGGATTTCAGGAATGAGCAATTACAACTGCCTGAGCCCCAAGGGTTTTTAGATCCTGGGCCAAAGCACCATAGTAAGATTCTTGACCTTTAAGAGGTATGCTTTCCTTTTGAGAGATTGAGAAAGGGAGGTGGGAAAGTGTTCCCTGGTGAGCAGGTCTATGCAAATCTACTCTTAAAAGTCCAGGAAGCTGAAGGGCCTAAGAAAGGGGCTGACAAATACAGTTTCTCAGAAACAAACATCTAATAGGGACTTATGAACAGAAGCCATGTCCCTGCGGGTGGCAGCGGGATGAGATGGTGAATCCCCAAACTGTTACCCCCTAGACTAGGGCTTATCCACCATAGGGAAGGAATGAGGAATGTGTATGACACCCCTCAGGGAAAGGCCAGAGTTTGCCTAAGGGTAGAATTTATAGTAAGTCAAGGTTGTTTTGACCTATGGGCAGGATTTATGGTAAGTACGTGAAAGTAGAAATCTTAGAGACATTCCCAGAACATTTATCCTCCACAGAAAGGAACCCTGGAGGTGAGTTCTCAGGCAAATTCATTTTTAGAAAATAGTATTAAAGGAAGTTGAGTATTTGGAAATTGGTTCCCTTTTGGCTACCTGGTAACTGCATAGCCCTTAGGTTTCCATTTACCTTGCTATGGACTGAATATTTTTATTCCTTCCAAAATTTATATGTTGAAATCCTAACCCCCAAGGTGATGGTATTAGGAAGTAAGGCCTTTGAGACTTGGTTAGGTCATGAGGGCAGAGCCTTCATGAATGTGATCAATGCCCTTATAAAAGAGGCTTGAGAGAGCTCCCTTGTCCCTTCTACCATGTGAGGACACAGAGAAAATAACAGCTATCTAAGAACCAGGAAGCTGGCCCTCACCAGATACTGAATCTGCCAGTGCCTTGATCTTGGACTTCCTAGCCATCAAAACTATAAGAAATAAATTTCTGTTGTTTATAAGCCTCCTAGTCTATGATATTTTTATTATAGCAGCCCAAATGAACTAAAACATATCTCCAGGGCTTAGGTATACACCAGTGTAAAGACAGCTGCTATAGTATCATTATCCTCACTTTATATGTAAGGAACAATAGGCTCAACGAGTTTCAATAATGGCCCAGTCTCATGCAGCTAATAAGGGTTTAACAAGCTCCACTAGTTAGGTACATCTGAGTCTGTGATAGAAAAAGAATACACATGTGCATGCACCTGGAAGCACGGTTTACCACCATTTTACAAGGAAGCAAAAGAAATTCCATTTTGGGCCTGGCGCGGTGGCTCACGCCTGTAATCCTAGCTCTCTGGGAGGCCAAGGCGGGTGGATTGCTTGAGCTCAGGAGTTCGAAACCAGCCTGAGCAAGAGCGAGACCACCCCCTCTCTACCAAAAATAGAAAGAAATTAATTGGACAACTAAAAATATATAGAAAAAAATAGCCGGGCATGGTGGCACATGCCTGTAGTCCCAGCTACTCGGGAGGCTGAGGCAGAAGGATTGCTTGAGCCCAGGAGTTTGAGGTTGCTGTGAGCTAAGCTGACGCCACGGCACTCACTCTAGCCCGGGCAACAAAGCAAGACTCTGTCTCAAAAAAAAAAAAAAAAAAGAAAAAGAAATTCCATTTTGAATGTTCTGGGGTGATAATGATGTTCTGCACCTCGGTAGGTGCTTGGGTCATACAAGTATATGCGTTTGAATAGATACTTAAGATGTTTGCATTTCATGTAAATGCTAAGGAAAAAACTATAAACACATGTGGAACTCTATTAATGATATGCATGTGTAAGTATTTAAAAGAGAGTACTAATGTCTGCAATTTACTTTGAAATGCATAAAAAAGATTGATTGATAGATGAATAGATGAAGAGATAAGTGAAGTAAATTCTTTCCGTTTTGCTATATATTTGAAATTTTTCATAACAAAATGTTGGGGGAGAAAAATCCCATGTCCCCAGTGTTGATTATACGCAAAGGTAATACCACCCACACAGTCCTAATGCAAGACAGTATCTCTTTCCTAAGCCATCACTATTTGAGCCGTGATGCTGTGGACAGGACAAGCACTGAGCTTGGAGTAATTCAGATAATACAGAGCCGAACTCAAGTCTAGGTCCACACATTAGAAGCTCTGTGACCCTGAGCAAGTCACCTAAACTCTCCTCACTTTAAATCATACCATCCTGACACATTTTTCTAAGGATTAACCATAGATAATGTATGTAAAAGTGTCTGGTACCTAATAACTCCTCAGTAAATGTTGGTTTAATCTAGTGCTTTTTAATTATTCTTGTTCTGATGGATAGCACCAGAGACAGAAAGGAGTTGGATTGCTCACAGTGATATTCCTAGGAAAACATTTCTATTTATATGACAAATTGACCCCTGTTCACTATCATCATAAGAAAATTATTAATAAACGCCATGCATCTGCTGAGAGGAATTTGCATTTCAACTCAAATAGAAACTCTAGCCTGGTTTAGTGGTCTGGTTAATATGCTCTTCCAACTTTCGGGACATTCACAGAGCCTGTAGCATAGCATGTGATCAATACCCTCTTTGGGGGTTTAAGAACCAGAACCTAAAATCCTCCAGTCAATCATTTCAACAGACTAAGCTGGAGTTGTAGGATGGCTGTTCAGTTCCAGCCATCTAGCTCAGTGATCCAGCTCAGGTCTCAACACTTGTCAGCTTGCTGAGCCCTTCATGCTGGAATCTGAACCATAACCCTTTGACCTAATGAAGCAAAGTCCATAAGGTCGGGATCAGCCTCCTGTAAACTGCAAATCACTTTCACAACTTGAAAGAAATAAAGAGACAGAAAGAAACCAGATAGTATAGATTTCTAGGAAAGGCAACGTACCTCCTAGGAAAGCCAAATAAATATCCAATATTAACTTACTATGACAGCTTCTGCTTAGTCTCTCCCAGCTGGGACCACAGCTAGCTTCATTAAAATATTTCTTTACAATACTCATTAATCATTTGCTATTCTCCGCATATGAAAAAACTGTTAAGGAGCCTTCAGAAAATTTGTCTGGGAGGCTGGAAAGAAAAGGTGATTTTCCAAATGACATTTGTAGGCTTCAATAATTTATTAAATAGGTTTTAAAAGAAATTAATCCTGCCGGGCAAAGTGGTATGTGCCTGTACTCCCAGCTACTGTGGGGGAAAAAGTAGCTGAGGCAGGAGAATAACTTGAGCCCAGGAGTTTAAGATTGTAGTGTGCTGCACTGCAGCCAGGGCAACATAGCAAGACCCCCATGTCTTAAAAAAAAGTTTTATCCTAAAGATATAAAGTAATATTTTATAGTCTCTGTGCTTTGTGATCATAGCTCACTATAACCTCGAACTCTTGGGCTCAAGTGATCCTCCTGCCTTAGCCTCCCGAGTAGCTGGGACTACAGGCATGCGCCACCATGCCCAGCTAATTTTTAAATTTTTTTAAGAGACAGGGCATTTGTCTCTAAAAACAGTTATGTTGCCCAGGCTGGTCTCAAACTCCTGGCCTCAAGAGATCCTCCTGCCTCAGTATCCCAAAGTGCTAGGATTACAGGCATGAGCCACCACACCAGCCCCCTGTGTTTCTTATAAAGGATCCCAAAAGGTCTTTGTCATGAAATGTTACAATCCATCCTTCACAAAAAGGTAGAGAAGATATAGAAGCGAACTGACTTGTATCAGCGACCAGAAAAGAAACCAGAGGGGAAATAGAGGTGAGAAGTAAAGGGAGAAGGGGCTGCACAGGTTGATGAATTCTCTTATGCCAGGCACTTCACATAAATGGTCTCATTTTTTTGCATGACAGCTCCTTGAGGAAGGTTCTATGGTCATCTTCATTTTAGAGATGAGGCAGTTGAAACTCAGAGAAGTTAAGCTACTTGGCCAAAGTCACCCAGAGGATAAGTGATGTACCAGAGATTTAAATCTAGGTCTGAATTCAAAACCATTTTTTGTCCTTGAGTTACAGTGCCTTCTGGTCATCAACATCAAATCATCCATGTCTTCCTGCTTATGTGACTGGACGTACTTGGAACTATAATATGGCAAAAATCCTTCAAGGTCACTTGTTGGTAATTGCAGCAAATGATTTGAAATTATCCCAGACTGAATATTAACAAAGGCTTTGCAGTGAACTTCTCTGAAGAGCTAGCTGACAGAACTAGCTCCCGTGTTACATGTGCTCAACCCTCCAGAATTTCCAGACTTGCACTGCATGGGACCTAAGACAAAGTGCCTAAGTACCCCTCACCCCTGCCACACTGCTAGCCTTGCCCGTAGTTCTAGCCTGACCTAAATCCTTTACTACTGTTGCGCCATTCCCAGCTCCAGTCTTGGCTCTAGTTCATTCTCTGCACTTCACTTAGTTTCTTTCCTTAGCCTAAACCAAGACTTTTAAACCTTTTAGGAGCTAGAAGTGGCAAATGGTTGAAGGAAGGAAAAATCCTCTTCCGTAATTCTCTGTGCATCCAACTCTCTACTTACCCTCCCCCTTCAAGTCTCACCCCTATACGGTGTTTCTTGGTGAAAAAAGCCATCGATTTATAGCTTCCAAAATGTCATCTATTTTAATCCATGTGTTTCAATATCTACCAAAATTCTTTATTCACAGGAGTCACCATTTTCATCACATTCTCACATCAGCAAGGTCATATCAAGGCTATCTATTGGTAAGGACCTGGGAATTTTTTTCCTCGTGACTATTTTCTGTGGCCATTTTGATTCCCAATTAGCCATAGTTCAAAAAAGAAGAAGAAGAAGAAGGAGAAGGAGAAGGAGAAGAAGGAGAAGAAAGAAAGAAATCCAAACAGGGTGTGTTTTAATTCTAAGAGATTTTGTAAGGGTAATGAAGGCAACAGCTGTATATTACTTTTTAACTCCCAGGAAGTTACCAATATCTAGCATCCCATCCTAGCCTGCAGGGTTACTCCATTTTACAGCATCTTAGAAGGTAGTATGCTCTGCTGAGGGGCCAGAAACTTTCCAACAGCTTCTAGAGTTCCTGCTGAATAGTGGAACCTAAATTATAATGTTCTGCTAATGATTCTTGAACTTTGTTTTGCATAAGAATTACATAGGGTGGGCCGGGCGCTGTGGCTCATGCACTCTAGGAGACCGAGGCGGGAGGATCACTTGAGCTCAGGAGTTCGAGACCAGCCTGAGCAAGAGCGAGACCCCGTCTCTACTAAAAATAGAAAAAATTAGCAAGTCAACTAAAAATAGAAATGAAAAAAAAAAATTAGCCAGGAGTGGTGGCTCGCGCCTGTAGTCCTAGCTACCTGGGAGGCTGAGGCAGGAGGATCGCTTGAGCCCAGGAGTTTGAGGTTGCTGTGAGCTAGGCTGACGCCACGGCACTCTAGCCCAGGCAACAGAGCGAGACTCTGTCTCAAAAAAAAAAAAAAAAAAACTATGCTTAACTTAACATACATTGTTTTGTAGATTTGACTTTAGGACCATGTAAACATTTATTTGTAAACCATATTAAATTTAAAAACATCAAAAAGTTAAAAACAAATGAACCTGTGCATCAAATTGGTGGCATAACCGACAAAAGGAAATTATTTCAAGTGAACTTGAAATATAATAATTTAACTGTGCATTCCTAGAGGTATATACTCTTAAAATAATCAAAAAGAGGGCCGGGCGCGGTGGCTCACGCCTGTAATCCTAGCACTCTGGGAGGCCGAGCCGGGCGGATCGTTCTGAGCTCAGGAGTTCGAGACCAACCTGAGCAAGAGCGAGACCCCGTCTCTACCAAAAATAGAAAGAAATGAATTGGACAGCTAAAAACATATATAGAAAAAATTAGCCGGGCATGGTGGTGCATGCCTGTA